>VDFB02346051.1:0-26950 GCA_007258455.2 Sequoia sempervirens | reverse complement strand
ACATAGCCCCCCATAATGAAGTAGCCCCACAACCATTGAAGAAAGTCCAAAGACAAAAAAGAATCCAATACCAAAAAACATGTCTCCCCTTGGGAAGAAAGAAATCCAATGGCCGATGTTGAAGAAACATTGTCTCCATTACAAAACAAGAGAGAAGAATCCTCAAGAATGATATCTCTAAAGAAGCAACAAGTGTCTCTGAAGATATCTCAACAAAATCAAGTGTGACCCCAATCAAAGAAGAAGACAAGAAATATAGAAACTCAAGATAAACCTCAAAATATGTATGATCGAAGAGGAGAGTGACCCCCTCAAACATGTCCTCCAAATATGTAGAAGAGGAATGACAAACCGAATTTGATATACCTATCATGAAACCATCCTACAAAGGAAAATCTGGAAAATAAAATGACATATCCTACTCACCTGAAGTCCTAGAAGCCAAGTCAACACTCAAATATGAAGAAGTGGGAGATGATAGAACCTCATCAATTGGTTGATGAACAATGAGGTTCAGAAAGCCGCTAAAACCGCCATCTGAACAACTACCCACGATGGATCTAGGAGAGTGGTCCTCATCAAGAATAAAATGAGAAAAGGTGTAGAGATTGGTATCATGATCAACCCTACCCATTGCATCACGTTGTCTAGTATGCAAATTATGAATGAAAACTAAATCATGAGTGAACTCAATGGATTTACTAGTATGTGTTATTTGATATATTGAAAGAAGATTATGTCGAATATCAGGAATGTAAAGAAAATCATGAAAAATACCATTAGGCAAATCAAAATTTCCTTTACCAAATACATCCAAATAAACACCATTAACCATCAAAACCTTTATGATTGAAGTATTCCTCAAGGATGAAACCTATCAGGTTTTCTTGATATATGATATGAGGCTCTCGAGTCAAGAATCCAATCTCTAGACTATTCAACATGTGTTGCAATAAGAGCATGACCTTTCATCTTATGATCCTTTACCTTATCACTCTCATGAGAGTTTCTTGTGGCACTTGCGTGTAGAAGATGAAGGTGAAGAAGAAGAAGAAGGTGAACTAGTATACTTAGAAGGAAAATAACCAATGTGTTCTTTTAGAATTTACTTTGTTCACCATGTCCAGCCCTATTACAATAACCACACTTAGGTTTCTCCTTCTTATTTTTATCCTTTCTAGGAGAGGTGGGTGTATCATTAGATTTTGTCTTAGGTTTTGAATTCTTCTTTCCTTAACTTTTAGGTGATGATGAAATCAAGGCACTTAGAGTGTATATCATGTTGACTAAGTTTAGCTTGTTCCCTAGTCAACCTATCACAGAATGTCTCAAAAGATGGCATGACAAATGAATCACCTAATCCATCCATTTTATTATAAAAGTAAGTAGAGAAGTATACAAATGAACCTTTCAACTTAGAAAAAATAAACAATATGTATTCCTTATCAACTTTATCTTTACCACAACAAACCAATTGTGACCTTAATGATTTAAATTTTTCCGAATTGTCCTCAATGGTGTTAAAATCATCGGTGGGAAGTGATGCCAATTCTCCTCTAATTGCATAGGACGAATCTCATTAATTAAACCAAATAATTCCTTGTACTTATCCCAAACCTATCTAGGAGTAGTAAACCCCTCAATATGGAAGAAAAATTTGTCAAAAACATGCATAACAATCAAACCCATAGCCTCCAAAATTTGTTGGACTATAAGAAAATAATTCATGTTCTCTAAAAAAATCAGGTTGTTCATCATCTAATGTGAACCACAAACTCGTATACCGAGGCAATTTCATCATTCTTTCCTTCCAAATACGATAATTATGAGTTAGAACCTCAATTCCTAATTTTGTCATTAGAACAAGTGCCAAGAGAGAAAAATAGACAAATATCTAACACAAACTGATGTGATATCACCCAAATTTGAAAATACAATTGAAAATGAACCCCCCCCCACAACAAATATAACTTCTCCATGAGATAGTATGTCCAAGTAACCAATGAATATGCCAAATATGCAAAAATTGAATAATTTATACATGGGGCTAAATCTGGAAAAAATTGCATGAACCAAATGGTAGAGCTCTTGAACACCTTTCAATTGTTGTTGGAATCATGAAGATTGTATATACTAGGAAAAATTTATGAGCTCAAAGGTCTAAAAGGGAAAAGAACTTCAATTTTCAATCAAATGTACCTGCAGCAAAATTTGGAAAATAACCTACACCACTGTGAAGTATGCAAAACTAGCTTTTCGTTGATATCTTGTTTGCAAAAATTTGATACCTAGGTTAAAATTTATGCTCCAAAAAAAGCCCCAATTTGGGCACCTAGAAGAAGTTAATCCCCCTTGAGGGCTAGTGGTCAGTTACCAATGTGACTGCATGTGTTATAGACAAAAAAATAAATCTCACCACTAGGCGGGCGGCGGGGAGGCTAGGCACCAATGGTAGGTCAGGTAGTAGGATTCTTGTGTTTCCAATGCTAAGCCCTTGTTTCTTGCATGGAACCAAGTGCATAACAAAGCGCCAAAACACTTGAACAAAAATTTTAAATTATATTTTCTAAAAAAAATTTTTTTTTTAAATGTGATGAAATAAATGGTTAATACCACCTGATTTGACATGCACAGAGCATGTACACAAACATTAATGCAAGATGATGTAGACATTGTGCAAGTACAAATATGATGTCAAATATACCCTATCAATTGTACCCTATTGGTGTCATATGTTAGAGTCATACTATACGGATTTTGTACAGTTGTATGGACAAAAATGGCGATGCTTTTGTAGAAAAAACCTCTGAGGGCTCGAGGCAAAAATCTCTAATTTTGACAATTTGATAAGCGTTCTTGGGGTTTTTGGGTGTTTTCAATGCAATGATAGGGTCAATTTTGGCCCAAAGTGCTTTAAAATTTTAGTTACCTCCCGAATCTGTTAACCACCTCCCAACTTAAAACCCTCATAAATTTGGCAAAAATGTCAAGTTTTTATGAAATAAAATTCAATATTGAATTTCTCATATTCCCTTGACTCAATGGTGAGCTCAAACTACCTCCAACATGCTACAAAATTCACTTGTAATTAAAACCCATAAAATGGAACCCTCCACAACTAGTGTTTTTTTTCAAATTTTTATGATTCCTCGGATCACCATCAAGTGCAAGGGAAGACCATACTCAACCTTACTAAAATTCACCAAGATATTTCATTAGCAATAGCTCTACCCTCAAATCTGAGAAGGAATTTGCAAGGCTTGCTTTGATACCATGTAGGAGATGAAATTTAGTTCTAGCCTAGGATTACCTGCAAAAACAATTACAACCTTCTACAAGAGAGTATGCAAGAATATGAGCTTGCCTGATATTAAGATCTATGAAATATTATGATGAGGTATATTACAAGTGTACAATGACCTTGCTTATATAGACAAGGTGTGATGTATTACCAATATTAAATGATTATGTCATAATCAAATGACATGACTCAACATTAAATGGGCCTAGGACACTAATATTTAATAAAAGATAAAATCTTATCTAAGCATTAAATATACCTAGGACCTAAGTGAAATTAATATGTAAATAAGACCCCACTTACACTAACAGAGAACACTTTGACATAATTATATAATATATCTCGACTTATATGGTTTATAAAATTGGTATTAGATCATGCAAACCTTGTTGGAAAGACTAGAAATGGTATGAAAGTACTAATTGTCAAAATTATAAGACTTGAAAATGATATCATTGACTTTCCCCTCATTTTCCTATGGTGCCCACCTTAAATCAATGGTGGCAATTATAGTCACCAATGTCAATTTGGAAGCATAGGTTCTACAACATACATGGTTAGTAGTGATAGAGCTTAAATTGGCTCATTTTTCCTCGCATCTTCTATTTCGAGGCCTCCCAATTGATTCCAAATTATCGCATTTTGGTGTTCCTATTTCTTAATTCCCTTTTTGTGGACATCAAGAATCTCTCAAACATATTTTCTAGTTTTTTCTAAGAGCTCGACATCTTTGGTCCGAGATACATGACTTCTTCAATACATTCAAACCTAAACGATCAACCTCACATCCCTCAAAAATTAATTTGGATCTAGCACAATTTTAGGGTGGAGATTCTATTTACCATATGGAAAGATAAATTCTATTATTTTATTAAGATGTTCTATTGATTGTTAGTTTTTTATTTATGTTAAAGATGTGATTTATTCTAATGTGTTTTTGTATATTCAAGTGCAAGATAATAAATGTCTTCTTGAAGTGGCTCACTTATAAGTGTTACTAGATCATCAAGGTAATGCCCCTTGTTTTGTGGTCGAAATACCCCTAACTTCCACCTCCTCATAGAGTTAGTCTCCTCATTCACATTATCATGGTCATAGCCATCCTGCCTATGACAATCAAGAAAAACTCATTCTCATGATTCTCTTCATCTTGTGAGAATCAACTGTGCTTAGTGGAGCTAGATTGCAGCCTAAGAGTAGACACTTTACCTCTCTACTACCTGCTAGTAGAGGATATTCTGAATAGCCAAAATCTAAACATTTTTTCATATGGCTCATTCCATCTATCTCAAGTGGTTACTAAATAAAAGCAAGAATAAAATATTGAAAATAATGATGGATTGGACCCTCTTTTGGTTTCCCTAGACCCCACTAATGTATGGGGTAAACCAAATGATGGATCCCCCTCCTCCTTCTACATATGTTATATCCACCTTGTAGCCTATTTTATATTTTTTTTGTTATCTTGCTAATGAATAATGCCCCATATGGACTTTAGGGGTGTAACATTTTCAACCCACCTTTTTTGTGAATATGTGACACTAATTTTAAAATGCTAATATATACATTATTCATCAAAAAATGTTTAATAATATAGGTAAGGGTATCAAGAAATATACATTTAGTAATTCATATTGGGACTTGAACAATTGGGCATGGATCTACATTTAAAGTACATATATTTTAGAGGCTTATTTCAAAATAAGGAATCAAACAAAGAGGTTTATGGGTCATTTTTAAAGACTAGTAAAAATGCAAATCTTGAGAAATTCAAAATTTTAGCAAAGATCAAGCTACTTCCCAATGCTTAGACTCCTAAGAGTGGTATCTCATAGTAGCTTTTAAGTTAAAGTGGTAACATTTAAAGAAGAAATTTGTAAAAGAAATATCAAAATGATTTTTTTTATTTTTCATTTTTTGCATCTTTTTCCATCTTATTTTGGTTTGCATCAAGTCTCTTTCTCATCCCACTATGTTATGTTAAATTTATTTACCAATGGATAAGGCACTAGTCTCTTGATTTATATTTTAGTTCTTATTGTGTACTCTACAATCCTTGTCCCTAGTCAAAGCTAGTTGTTTGCCTCATTTTTACCTCGCCAATTTTTTAAATTTTCATGCTTATCAAGTTAACGTGTGTCATCTAGTCTCTATCTTGCATGTGTCAATGATAAATTGCATGCAAAAATATTTTTGAAATATTACCTTGTTTGATTCAAAATAATAAAATGTTTGTATTATTTTGTCTTAGTCAAAAATATCCTCAAATCTTCTTCGAATGCAATTCATTTTCCAAAATGTAGTCAATAATTTGTGTTTATAGTCAAAAACCATAGCATTTAAATGTGTTCTCCTCGAGTGTCACACATTTTCTATGTCAAGTTTTCATATCATATCCACCTAGTAATTCATGTAAGATGATGATGTATTCTAGATCATGTCTCACTAGAAGAAATATGAGTTGTTAATACAATCTTGTAATGGATTTATAAGCATAAATTTTCCCTTTAAAAATTTGGAACATGTTTGTTGGCTACTTAATAGTGATTATGCTTCTAAGAAGGTTCGATGATTGATTTGCAAGAATATTTTTTATTCATTTTCCCTAAATATGCCTTAACGGCTAGAATGATTACATTCTTGAATGTTCATGGCTTATGTTCAAAATTCTTCATTAAAAATCATTAGCATTCTAATTGCATGATTTACGAAATCACTTGATTCATAACCCATGATATGGATGTTGAAGACAATAAAATGAAATTAAGGTAAATAACACAAAAGATAATGCAATACATACACTACCTTCACCTTAAACCCTTATTTCTCCTTAGATAGAGATGAAGTAAAGTGCATCCTACCTCCACTTGATTTTCTCTTTTGATGTGTTGATGGAGGAAATGTGGTTGCTTATAAAACTAACAACATGATGATAGGATTGCTATGACAAAAGATCAAATAGATGAAATAAGGATATGATGAATATTAGCTAAGCTATAGAAGAAGTAGGTAGAAAATGAGAGGAATAGATAGAAAATTCAACAACATAAGGCTATGAATGGAAGATTCTTCATCAAATGGGATGAGAGGCCTCTCATTTATAGAATTTACATGAGATAAATCAAGGGCCAAGATGCATTGAGTGATGGATGAGTAGGATTGGTTGACGATTATTGTTTGGATGAAAGGTTGTAGTCATGTGACAAGCAATGATTTTTTAGTGGCTAATATTCACCAATTGGCTAATAGTTGAAATTTTGGAATCCAGAATTGGCTAATAGTTTGAGCTATAATGGGACTTGAATCGTCACATTTTTACAAATCTACAAATGCATCTTACCTCTAATAGTTTTTATAGCTCTTCTTTGACTAACAATACAATCTACAAATGCATCTTACAGAGTTTCTACTTTATTAGTTTTGCATTAAGGTGCACCACTAGATAATGCACAACATGAGGGAGATCTAAGCCAAGGATATTTGCATATGACCAAGAATATATATCTATGGAGTTCTTGATGAAATTTTTTAAGGTTTCTTGTTCCTCTAGTGCCAAGCTTGTTATAATATACGTGACCTTGGGATCATCATTAGTACCCAAATTAACTTTTTTGTTTCCACAACCAACACTAAAGATTGATCTTGCCACTATAAATCTATTAGGTGAAGGTTGAGTTCCCCATCTATCAATGCTTCAAGGAGATTTCATTCATAGACACATCACTTTTTATTCATTTTTCTTGTGTTTAACAATGCCTCAAAGAGGTTTTTGCTAGGAGACTTTTATTTATTTTTATTTTTTTGAATTTTTATAAGGAACTCAACTCATTCCCCAAAGTATTCCTTGTGATTTTTTGATCAATTTAGAAAATTATTTGATAGTGTTATTTTTTTATTTTTTTTGTTACTAACCCTCTTTATATGTAACAAAATCATTTATTAAAGGATTAAATCTTAAAACTATTGATACTTGTGTGTAGGTTCACTAGTGAAACATCAAACATCAAGACTATTTTCACACAATTTTGTTTTTAATAGAGAAAATGAACACTTACTTGTCATGTTCTCTTTAGTTTATATTCTTGTGTCCATGGATAAGGGTATGTATGCTCTCTTCTCACATTATGAGACAAAATTGAGGATCAAAAGCATCCTTCTCCACTAGCATTTCCTAATGTGCACTTGTGTATGCTCTCCCATCACAAATTAAGGTGGTCTTGGGGATAAAAAATAAGCATTACTTTATTTTTCTCTTTTAGGTGTCATTCCTAAGGGTTTGATCAACCTTAGGGAATGACCTCAACCTTCATATTCCAATGGGGTGCATAAATTTGGGCGAGAATTGAAATACTTTCATATTGAGAGGACACTTATTGTTATGAGTAAGCTTGCAAGAAATTTATACCTTGCAAAGTGATGGAGAAGAGTGGGATACCCTCTCATAGTGGTCCATTAGACATGCCCTTCCATTTCATGGAGTTAGGCCTCAAGTACCCTTGTGATATATAGAGGATACCCCTAGAGATTTTGTTTATCCTAGCTCAAGGCCTTTCGATCATATTTTTGTGGTGCACCGGTAAGTGGTTAACCTTAGAAAGTTACTTGCATTGTACTTTTGATTTGTAGTGATAGAGACTACCATAGGAAATTCCTTGGGCTACATGGTAAGGGGTTTAAAGATGATGAGATGATTTTTGCATTCCCTAGCTATCCATAGCTTAGTAGAAAGTATATTAGTTTAAGCCCTTGAAAATTGACGTGCCCACTTGATTATAATATGTTTTTATTGTGTATGATTTATCTTCCCTCTTAGTGAAAATTTGTTAACATTAAAACTAAAAATGCCAAAAATATTAAATCAACTAGAAAACCAAAACAAGCATCATGGACCCTTCTTTTGATGATGATGATGATGATAGTAGTCATGTTAATCAAGAAGAGTATGAACCCATTGAACATGATCATGATGATGATGGTGATGATGATGACAACGATCTGATGATGATGATGATGATAGACTTGTGGACTAAGATGTGTATACTCACGACTCCTTTGATGGCATAATTATGAACAAGATTTCTATAGGTTTTAATCTACCAATCATGAATAATCTAGATCCCTTATATTGAGAACATGCTAATACTCACTATCCCCCAGGTCAAAACTAAATGTCTATTAGTCATCCTTTGGTAGCCTTGACAAGGGAAATACCATTCCAAGACAAGAACCTCAACACTAATTTATATCAAAATTCCAAACCCTCAAAACTCAAACCAAATCCTTATCCTCATATGAAATTTCTCTATCACCCAAACCTTCACAAATACAAAATTCCTCTTATCACCTAAACCTTCACAAACCAATCAATCATAGCAATCACTCAATCCTACCTTATCCAAATTATCTACAAAGGATCTCGTCAAAGGACTGCTAGAAAAGGATCACCATTGACATAGAAAGAACAATGATGAGGAGTTTTGCAACACCCCTAATCCAATTCCATCATCCTATAGTAAGTGCAAGTTTACTATCATCAATATTAGTATCAACTCAAAGTATATTAAGGTTATTAAAGAGCCTCTAAGAAAGAATATTATCAATCCAAAGCCTACTAAACATGTGCAAGATCCCCGTGTAGATTATTTGATGTGGATGACTATTCTTGGGATTGAGTATAGTTTGCGAAAGTAATTATGGTTGATTTATCTATTTATTAGGATTTTGAGATGATGGTTGAGATGGTCTAAGCAGTAAAGCTTGTGATTGAATTCCATAACATCTTGTTCCTTGATTGTGTTGGAATGCCCATGGCTATTAGTAGTAGTTTAGGGTGGGTCTATCCTTAAGGATTAATCCATGATAATTCATCTACTCATGTTGAGGGAATAGTGGCCCCCATTGAGGTGAAATTTGTGGAGATGAACCTGCCCAAGTCCAAACCATTGGCTTGGTCCCAAGTTCAAAGGAATTTGAGGTCCAAATTGTCTAGGATATGAATTAAAACCAAATTTTAGTTCTTCCTCAACCTATGGTATCTTCTTTAATCAATTTTTAATCTCAAGAAAAAAACCACACTTGTTTTTAGGAAGGATCCTTTCACAAATTCCACATGACTCGTTTTCATTCAAGGAGCATTCTTTGAGTGGATGCTTCTCTTTGCACTGTGGGAAATAGATGGTTAATGGTTACATAGTTTTCTTACTGTCTTGTTTCCCATTCAAAGTGGTGTCCAATTGGAGTAAGATCAATTTTGAGGTTGGTTAGTTCTTCCATTACTTTAGCGACATCATTACTGATGTTTTTCCCTTTTTGAATACCCTGTTGTCAGATTGAGCATGAGAGTATGTTTTGCTCAATTCTATGATCTCCAAAGTCCAATTTGTTGATATCTCTTTGCCCCATAAGTTTTAAGGCTTCTCTAGCATTTCATCTACCCCTCTTGGGAAAATGGTTTTACTAAGTTCTTCATATAAACTATTGCCAAATCTTCTATGAACAAACAAGAAGCGATCTACATAATCTTCCAAGTTTTAATCTTCTAATTGTTTTATTATGAAAATTTCTTCCTTTGTGTCCCAAACTATGTAGTATATTGATATTTATCAAAAAAGACAATTTCCATTTCTTCCCATGTATGTATGGAACAAATAGTTAATCGCATAAACCAATAAAAGGTTGATTCCTTCAAGGTGGAGGGAAAAAGTTCTAATTTTTGGTTATTGGTCCCATAGTCATAGATTTGACATAGGACTTTGAATTCAAATAGAAAATGATTTGAATCTTCAAAACCTTTCCTTCAAATGTTGGTAATACTAAGGGGGGGATGTTTTTCATAGAGGGCTTGTTTCTCTCATGAGTCAAATAAGTTGGATATAAGAAAGCCCTATTTGTTGGTCCATCCCCACCCACAATATTTTTTTCATGGTGATGCAAGGTCCAAGGTTGTATAAAATTATTGATTTGTTAAATGGTTTAAAGACTCCCCTAGAATGGACCTTGAGTGCAGTTCCTTTGTTGTGCTAACTAGGAGTTTCTTTATAAAGAAACTGATGCAGGGATAGGATGTCCTTGACCTAAACAACACAAAACAAGTTAGAGAAAACAACAATCTAACTCTCAAACCCTTAAGAAACACCCTTCTCAATTTGACTATGCCTTGCCAACTAGGTCTGCAGACCGGGTTTTCCCCTTTTTTTCTCTGAGGTCCTTCCCTCATTCAAAATCCTATCATTATCTGACACCCATCAAGGCCTATTAATGCATATACTCAAACCACCATAAACTCCTTTGGACTTTCTTTCACCAAACCCTGAAACTACACTGATCAGACCCTTAATTAGGCCTATTTTTCAAAGAGTACCCTTAAAACTCCACACCAAACTACTACAACCACCCAGATCCTAGAAACAGGTAAAAAAGCCCCAAATTCATCAAGTTTTAGGACCCCCAATTCTCATTTACCCGCTGCTCCAAGAAACCCTCCTTTTTCACTATTTATGGGTAGGGTTTATTCAAACTATGGACTCCCCAATACTTACAACCTTGCTCTTGCCTCCAACATGCCTTACTAAGTTTGTACAAACTCTCAACACCCTCACTTAGCCTTCTCTCCTACTATTTCATCAAACTCACTCACTAAACCTTCATTTCCACTCACAATTTCATCAATTTTCTCTCAGGATAGTCATACTATGCCTCAAAACCTCACCATACATAACCTTTCCCACTCTCGACCATCCTATTTCAGTCCTAATATGCCCATTCCACATAGCCACAGGGATTACAGTTTGTGGAATGGGCTCAAAACATTCTTAAGACTTCAAAACCCTTAAACAGGGTATACCTGGCCTGTTAGAGGAAAATGGAGATTAAATACTCCAAAAATGGTTTCAAATGCTCATACCAAGTCCAAAACACAAATAAAACTCCCCACTATTGAATACACAAACTTCTAGAGAGCTTTATTGAAGTACAAAACCGTACAATTTGCTGGTATTGCAGAATTACAGTGAAAATACAGAATTAGAAGCAAAAATCAGGAGCTTTTCTTATTGAATTCTCTTCAAAGTCTTTCAAAAACCTTGCCCAACGTAGATTAACATCTATTTAAACATTTCATTCACAAAACTCCCACCAAAACCATCCAACTGACTTCCAACTTCCCACTTGACCATTGGTCTCCCAAAATTTTGCACTTTTGTAATTATACTGTTAAAAAAAATTGTCAATTTTTGCAATTTTGCCCAATTTAACCCCAAGACCACCTAAACACCTCTAAAATGACTCAAACCACATTTAAATAGTCCCAAAAAACTTTATTCACCAAAATATAAGAACCCATATGCTAAACCCTACTAAAACCCACATTTACATATTTAGCAATTTTTGAACATCTTTGACAACATTTGCATCCCATTACAAAATTGAACTTCTTGACACATTTTAATGGTCCTATTGACCTTATTATCACACCAAATGACCCAAAACTCCTAGATCAACCTAAATCCATGCATCCTTGATCAACTTCTGATGGAAGCAAATGGGTGCTCCTGCACCAGCAACCTAAAAATTCTTTAGGCCTACTTATAAACAATAAGTATCTCAATTCTTTGATTAAGAACCCTACCAACACCTTAACTTTATAGTTACTTCCCTGAAAACATTGTCAAAACTTAGCTCATTGTACTCTCAATTTGAAGTGTTGTTTGAAGTTATTTGTGGTAAGGCTTTGGGGTTTCAAAGTGGTGAGCCTATTTCTAAATTCTAACTATGACAATGTCAATAAATTTAGCTAAAATGCTACTTCCTACTACTTTGCTTGCAAATATAAAGTTTCTTCTTGAAAACAACAATCTATGCTACCACCAATGCAACATACATAAGAACAAATACTGAATCAAAAGTAAAGGTAAATGTTTGTCTATACTAAAACTAGAAAACACATGTTGAAACACTTGCTTAATAGAATTGAAGCTTGGAAAATAAATGCTTGAAAGGTAAATGTATTTAGTTTTAATATTTTATGATTTTTATGAATAAAACCTACAGGGTAAGATAGATGACGAATAAAAACTATTCTAACTACACACAATAAAATACCACATATCAAAGAAAATAATCAAATGAAGAGTGCCAAAAGATTGCCTCCTAGTGGAGTTTACCCAACTCCCCTTCTAGAAGGATCTCTCAAAGCTAACACAAAGTTATGAGAGTTTCCTTCTTATTTTCATTCAATGGTGTTGGTGTGAATATGGTGTTTTACATAACTAGTTCACCTAATAGGTCCTATTCACATATTAAGTTTACTTAGGTCCTAAAAATCTTTCTAAAAGTCTTAGTTGGCATTAGATCTTATTTTATCTTATGTCATTTACTTCTTGTGTCTTAAGTCACATAATGTTGTTGTCTCATGACATAGGATTAAGACACTTGTCATGATCTTGTCTAATCCTATGTCTCATCTTGGTTATAAAACCAAGGGGTTCTCATGTGTAAATCAACAATCATAACAATCATAATCTGTCATTTGCATTGTTGGCAAGGAATCGGATAACAACCAGAATAGTCATGTAGATCCTACTGCAAAGAAGTTATGTAGTTTTTAGTTGAAAGGACACATTTGGAATAGTAGTGGAATGTAAGGGACACATCCCACCAAGTAGATATTTATATAGGATAAGATACAATGTAATAGAACAAGTAGTGAGAGGTAAGAGAGTACTAAGAAGTAAGAACAAAATAGTGAGAAGTAAGCGAGAAGTAGTGAGAAGAGAAAAGTGGTGAGAAGTAAGAGTAGTGAGAAGAAAAAAGTAGGAAGTAAGAGAAATAAGAGAGATAGAATAGGAAGAGTAGATGAAAGAAAGTAAGGAATTGTGAAGAGGGTAAGACCCTAGCATATGTACATGATGAACAAGCAATTATATATATGGACTTATATTTGATATGTGTTATGATTTGTGGTAATCATTTTTCTATATATTTACTTTGCTAGGTAGTGTATGTGCTATTTGAACTAACTCTTTACTCATACATTTGATTCTAGGGTATTAATACAACATCTAAATATTAATTGGAGCTTAGAACGTCGGTTTGTGTCTCCCCATTTTTCTTTCTAACTGCATCCTTTCATAGAATAACATTATTCTTCCATAATCGATATCTCTTGTGGTTTCATGAAATTATGAGATCTTGGGTGGCAATAATCTTTAGCCAAATCTTGCATGGTGTAGATTATTCTATACCAACTCTTAGATGGTGTAGACTATTCTATACCAACTCTTACATGGTATCAAAGCTTGTGGGATTGTTTCTTATTAGTCTTTGAGAGATCTAGTTTGTAGATCTTGGTGGATTTAGAAAACTTGAGTATACTCTTCTCTTGAAGCGAATGTTGATCTAGAGAATCAAAAAAACTTAAAAGAAATACCATATTTGAGGGTTTCTTCTTTGTTGCTTTGTATTGCAGGTCAAAATTGGAGCTTGTTGGTGCAAATATGAACTCACCATTGAGTTCAAAGGGCTTGCAAAAGTCAGTCTTTCTTTTTGTTTCATCAAAATCAGACATTTGAGACCAAATCTATGAAGGTTCAAAGTTGGGAAGTGGTTGCTAGATCCAAGAGGTTGCTGCAATTTTAGAGAACTTTGGGTCAAAAAAGACTATCATTGCGTCTAGGAGGCCCAAAAACCCCAAGATCAATTGTCAAATTGTCAAAATCCTAGCACTTTGCCTTGGGCTTTAGAGAAAATGTTTGCCCCTATCCATCTGAATGATCATAAAATCACGTAGGTTCGTTGCTACAGTCACACAAATGAAAAATAAATTACTTAAAAAAAATTTATTTTATTTTTTTTCAAATTTTTAATTTTAAAAATCGAAAAAAATTTGTGGCATTTGTGGTATGCATGGTACTACAGACTTGAGATGCCATACTTGTCTCAGGTACTCATAAGTGTAGTATGTGCCACATGGCACACACAAGAGTTCTCACGCCAGCCTTGCAACCTGCCAAACCCCTCCCATAGTGGTCATGGAAAATTTTGCCAAAAAAAAGAATATGTTGGCAACATAATTGAACATTCCTAAGAATCTCACAAATTTTCTGCCTACAGAAAATTGAAAATTAAGAGAATATTTCATCTAGCAAGAGTATACTATGGTGAATTGGAGAATATTCCCCTTGTTGATGTTAGCACTACATCAACAAGCACCTTAAAAAAGAATTCCCCCCTCTCCAATGCAATTTTTGATTTTGTAGGCAAACTTTAGGGGCTCATATCTCAATCATTCGACCTCCTTTCGAGAATTTTTTTATTTGAGGTAGAATTGTGTACTCTTCGTAGTGGTGCAATTGGTTTTTCATTTTGGCGCCTAGTTTTTCTAAAAATTGTGGATTCTAACAGGTGTTGTTGAATCTTCCTTATTTTGGAAATTTTCAAGGCTCCATACTTGCTCCTATAGTAACATTTTTTGGTGCAATTTTTTTAAAGTGCATAATTTTTGTGTAATTTTTAGTGGTGTGATCAGATTGATCTCATTCTATGTAAGAATTGTACTTTGAGTTTGTGGCCAAATTTGACATTTGTAAGCACTAAAATCAAGTCCACTTGGTTGTTTTTGGCAAGTGGCACCTACAATTGCACTAAGCATAAATTGCTAAATCATATATTATTGAGGGGTTTCTTGATTAAGTAATTTGGCAAAATCTTGTGGTTGATTGTTTTCTTTTGCTTCTTGTGTGTTCTTGCAATGGGTAAATCTCAAATTGAACTCCTAACTCCATATAATTATGCTTCATGGAGAAAATTAGTACAAAATTATCTTATGGAAAAGGGTTGTCTAGGCCATCTAAAAGAGACCATTCATCAACCTATTGATGCTAAAAATTTGGCAAAATGGGAGATTGATCATGAGAAAATGCTAGGATGCATATGTTCATTAGCCTCTTTTGATTTACAATTTTATATTAAATCATGCAAAGCATCTAAAAAGGTTTGGAAGGCTTTTGAAGAATTATATGGTAAAATTGATAAGATTAGGGAATATCAAATTGTTAATGATTTAATGAATCTTGATCCTAAAGGTTTTGACCACATCCAAGATTACATCTCCAATATTAAACAACTAAGAACACAACTAAAAGATTGTCATATTGAAAAAGAGGATTTATAGTTGATTCTAAATGTGTCCAAAGTTTGGTCCTAAATATTCAATGTTTGTTTTTGGCTTGTATACCCATCGTCTTTCTATGGGAGCATCATTTGTTGATTCTAAGTTTGATGACTTTTCAAATCTCCTTATCCAAGAAGAAGTGAAGTGAAGTCCTATGGGTCTAATCAATTCTTCTAAACCAAAAAAATTGGTCGCTAGTGAGCTTAAGGTTCACATTCAAGCATCTACTGTGGACATTTTTTAGGAGATTTAGTATGGTCATTTGAATCTTAGTATTATTTCATCTACTGAGGTTCTAGAGACATTTGTTGATATTCCATCTCCTTCATCTACTATTGCTTCTAATGATGCTTATGTTGCCACAATTTTGGCTTCTTGTGATTCACTACAGTAGGACATTCATTGTCTCCCAGAGATGGCTACTTGGGATGAGTACTTGATAAACATTAGAGGTTTTCTGTACAATTTTGCATTTCAAATTCAGGAAACACCATTGATTGCATTCATCTTCTCTTTAATGGAGATTGACCTTCTTCAGCTGTTGTGAGGGAACACTATGACCCTCTTGTTCATTCTCTACATGATCATTCTTTGGTGTTTGACATGAGTGGATTATTTTAAGCAACATTTGGATGAGACTTATTTATCTTCAAAGAAGATATCTATCTTTGGATTGTGTTCTACAATCATCTCTACTAAATTTTGGATTGTCATCTTCATCAATGTGGCCTAGAACGTCTGTTTAGAATGTGACAACTTTCGACATCAACATAGAGACACTTGAGCATAATTCAAAAAATCACACATAATTCTTCTTCCTTCATCTTCCTTTTAGGAATGAGAAGACATCTTACATACCATCTTGGTTATGTTTCTTCCTAAAGGGAGGAATGTTGTTAGACGAAATTGAATCATCTACAACATTCAATGTCGATCATGTGCCATCATTGCAAGAGACTACATTGAGGGGGGGTTGCATGGTCTCTCTTCTCTCTTATGGAGCAAATTTTTTCCTCGCATAGGGTTTTGTCCTTTTCATTCTTCACTGAAAATAATTTGTTTTCATCTCTCTTAGGGAGGAGTTTTGTCCCACTAGGTTTTCTTCTTTTCTCCATTTGTGAGATATTGCATTTGTACATGGGTACCTAACATGGCCTCGTAGCCAAAACATATATTTGTATCATTTGCATTGGTTTGTTCTTCCCTAAGTTGCACTTAAAGGGGTGTTGGTGTGAATTATGTGTTTTACCTAACTAGTTCACCTAGTAGGTCTTATTCACATGTTTACTTAAATCCTAGAAATCTTTCTAGAAGTCGTAGTTGGCAATAGATCTTATCTTATTTCATTTACTTCTTGTGTCTTAGGTCATTTAATGTCGTCTCATGGCATAGAATTAAGACACGTGTCCTGATCTTGTCTAATCCTATGTCCTGATCTCTCTTGTGCTTATCATGAAGTTCCTAGACCTTAGGTGTCTATAATCTTCAACCAAATTTTGCATGGTGTAGAGTATTGTATACCAACTCTTACAAATGGGACCACATGGGGTCGTACTACAAAAAGGAGAAATGAAATGTCTACCAACAAAAGTGAGAATAAAAAGAATAGAGAACTCATTTTCCTATCTAATAGCTTCATATTATACATTTGAGTCTTATTCATTAATTGAATTGAATTGAATTGAAGACTAAACTAGATTGAGCCTTATTTTATTTTTATGACTAGCAATCCTTTTATTCTCTAACGAGATGCCAACTATCCTAACCAAGAGATACCCTTGATTAGAGGTGTGAAATCATACAAGCATGATCTATTTTAGGTGAAGTTCCCTTGAAAAATTATTCAAATGACTCAACTTCGAACTGGATAGAGTGCAAAAAGTGGAAACTAAAGTCGGTCAAAACTTTTATAAGGACTAGTTGGACAGCTGGAGACATTCGGGTTGCTCTACTCTTTGTATGGCACATACCAAGAGTAAAGTTGGGCATGAAATTGATCAAGCTAACTTCGACCTAGAAGAGCAATGAACAGTTGTGACTTGGAATGCTACTATTGAGCTCTACAACCCATTCCAAAGCTTTGTGTCCCACTTTGAAGCTCTACAACCCACTCTAGAACTAATAGCCTTTCTTTTATAACTAGCTCCGAATAAGTCTAGAATGCTCAATCCTTGCATCCTGCAATCGCTTTTGTTACAAAAATACAAATAAATATGCATAACAACAAGAAAGCATAGAAACATTCAAGCATATTCAACCATTGAAAGAATAAGCACCAAAACACATTATCTATCCATTCTTAAAGAAATTATAGGTATTTAATAATGTATTAACTATACCGAGTCTATATAAATAGAGAAATCAGCAATACTTGTATGAAAATAAAATATAGTTACCGAGACCCATCACACACCATTAATGGTGATCCAATCTAGCATGAGTCAAATAACATGACATACATTGGACTTGATAACAAGTCCAAAAGTCTCCAAGTCACGTGACAATATGACAGAGTTAAATAAAACAAGAGACATGAAAATACTTCCTAAGGGGTAGAAGTAGGATGGAATCTGAAATTTTCAACCATGTTCCAAACTCCATGGATTCCCTAGAACGCTGAACTTTGAGTATAACTATGGGCATAGGGATTTCACTAGGACTAATAATTAGTTCCACAATCCACAAAGGACCCAAAAGCCCAAAATGGTTCAAAACACTAAAGCAAAAGAACAAAATAACATAAAAAAATGAAACAAGGATCCTAAAGAGATTGATAACCTAATATTTAAACACAAATGAAAAAAAAAAAAGGATCCAAAACAAAGAAGAGGAATTCCCAATTCATTAAGCAACAAGACAGGATGTATATGCAAAGCATAACAAACTCCTTCGTTGAATCTCTTCAATGCTTGAGAAACCTATTCAGCATTAGAATGCCAAGGTCATCTCTTCTATTTTTATAGATACTCCAGGGTCTACATTTGCTAAGATTGCTACCCTTGCTATATAACCTTCATATTCCACATCTCATGTTGTATAAGACACCTCACCACACCCCACATGATTCATGATCCACGTCTGACTCCTTATGCCCCACACATGACCACTAGAATTGATAGTGTAACACATACCAAACATGAATTACATGCAAAGCCTAAAAGAAATTGACTTCATATAACAGGCAACTTGGGTAGACAAAAACTCTTGAATATTGAGTTGTCTTGTTGAAATAATGGAAACAACATTTATAGTACTAAACTATACATAGATGTTTGCAATAATGGAAACCTTCAATCAAAATTTCACCTAGAATCGAACAAAACAGATGAGGAATTGTGAACAACACAATATCTTGAACAAAATGGCACGTTAAGAACTCAAATTTGTTCTTTAGCAGCCAAATTGTGTGCCATGATCATTCTCAATCTTAAAGTCATCATGTGGCATTAGCACAAATGAATCAATCCAAAACCTCTACAAATTCGAAATGTGGGCAAGAGAAAAATGAGCAGGCCATCTTAGAAGGGGAGCATACCTAGCAAAGAATATTTATACAAGGGAAGGTGAAAAGATAGGGACAAATTGTGAAACTGAAAGCCGATCATTTGAAGGGGAGAAACATAGGGAAAAGCAAATGAAAAAGAGAGAATAACCAACAAAAAAAAGATTAACCAAATAGGGCTCATCCAAATAGAATAGTCGTGTCATTTCCTATTTTTGTAATAGTTGGGGCACGTTCATTCTCAACATGATTGTCAACCGTTGAGAGCTCATTTCAATTTTAAGGCAAATAAATTTGACTGTTGTTCCATCTGACTTGTGATTGTTCTTTGAGATTTGTTAGACTATTAGGTAAGGTTGTCTTTGGCTAGACACCCCCACCTAGATTATACCACTCACTCAAATCGGCGTATAGTTAATAGAGCAATGTACATAACAAAGCACACCTCCATATGTAGAGTGAAATCAAACACAGAATTAGCAATTCTCATGGAAGCAACAGAAGGTATGCATCAGCAGACTCCAAATATAGTTGTCTCGATGTACTTCCTGATAATACTCTGAGATACATTTGATAAAAGGAATTATATTGCAACTGCAGTTATTTTTCACATTTTTGTGAGAACTTTAGCATTTTTCAATTTGTTGGTATTTTTTCTGTTTTAAACCTGTGTAATTGAATTGCATTTAGAGTTTCAGTTTGCCATGCTGCTGCTATACAAGTATAATGCCACCATGGATTACACCATAACATCTCTGGGACTGATCATTTTGTTTTGTGTATATGGTCTGCTAATGTAACCACAAGCTGACTTCATTGGGCATTGGACTGGACTTCTTGGTCATCAGTATGCCTACCTGTCAAAAGAGCAAGGATCCTCCATCACTAGGCACTACACTTGGCAGTGAATGCTGCGGAAAGAAGATTCCAGATTAGAAAGTCTTAATTATGCTGGTTTCACCAAAAACGAGGGGCACACATTGGCTAGGGAAACTAATTCTACCAAAGGTCATAAATAAGTGGGTCAAGGAAACAAGGGATGCTAGAAAAACAATCAGACGAGGGCAACACTGGTGGATTAATATGTTGGAAAAGGGGGCCCCTAGAGTGCACTAGAGTTCTAGAACATGAGACTAAAAAAAAGGATTGTAGATTAAAAATGAAGTTTTAAAATAGAAACCGGAGGGTTTTATAAATGAATATATTTCAGGTGCGAGGCAGCAAAAGTACAGATCTGAAACTATATTCAGCTCTTCCTTGCTTCAATAATAGAAAATGTAATGAGATTTCCAGAACTCCCAACTCTGTTTGTCATTCCCCTAACTCACATTAGGTGTTAAGGGGGCAAACACTGTATAGTTAAACCTTCTATACAATCCCAGCTAATCTGAATTGGATTTTAAAATACCAGAATGTAATAGGATATCTCAGATATAAAGTTTGCAGATCTGACCCTATTAGATGAAGGTTTTGGATCAAATGTTGACATCCTTGAAAAGAACCCTTGAGATCTCAAAACATCAGCAATGTTAAAATCAGGATTCTGCACTATTTGAGACGGTACACACCATGAAATTGAAGTTAGAGAACAGATATTCTTTACATATGAAAAAATTATGAATTTCAGAAAAAAATAGATATTTGTATTTGTCAACACAAGTTTTAACCCAAATGCAAAACAACAATTTACTACATTTATGAACAGTTCATGCAAGTGAGTGCAAAAATCTTCTGGAAAAAACTACGTTTTGTTTGCATTAATGTTTTGAACAATTTATTGCATAGCAAGTTTCACTAAATCGTTTGGAAAATAAACTGAAAATCCAAACACATAAATAATCATGTTAAGTCCTACAAATCATTGCCAAATGGTATGAGCTTAAGCAGTATACCATCAGAGCGTTCATAGCAGAGGCACGTGTTCAAATTCCCAAGTGACATTTACATACATCAGTGTACAAATGTTAAAACTTTGAATAAGATAAACTACCACATCCAATTCCGAGTTTGGCATACCCCAACAGACATGACCAGGTGCAAGTCCTAGGTGATTTTGACAAAAGGATTGCCCTTTGGTCATCTAAGCTGAAGGGAGACCCCCACCACAAGGGGAACCTACCAATAAAGAAGAGCAATCTTAAAATATGAGTAATAAAACTGGGTCTAATGCTATTATTCAAAACTTTGCAAGCAGCAAATTACAGGAAACACACAAAGCACGGCCATCAATCAAAGGACTTGTTACTGTATCGAAAAATTAGTCCCATAATCCTGCCTTGAGCAGGGAAATAATAAATGTCCACTTTTCTACCCATGAAGGGCGTCAACAACAGCCAAACTCCTGTTTGTGTATTTATGGTACAAGAATAGCCAAATTGAAATTTGTTTGTAGTGGAAGACAAATATCTAAAATACTACATGGTAAGAAACACTAGGCATTCTCTCCAATGCCAACAATGAAAGCTAAATGCAAAACAGGAAAAAGATGAGAGTGATCCTTTAGATTCACATTACAATAAATTCAACTAATTTGTATTCAGCCAAACTTGCGCTGGCCGAGCCTCCAGGTAATCTCAAATCACAAAACTTGCCTTAAATAGTTGTTTTGCTAGCTCCAACACCCAAAAACCAAACAGGTTGCTCAATCTGTGTATCAAAGTTGAAGATAAATACACAAGTCAGAGCTCCCCAACCAATGTATCATCTTCATAAACTTGATCAAAGTTTGCACCTAAAGATGTCATGTCTCTGCCTTTACTTCCAACTTTCGGAAAACGGTTTTGATTATTATGTTGTTGTTCAATTATACCCTTGAAAAATGGAATGTTTGATTGACCCTGAGATTTATTTTGCCACTTTTCAATTTTTTTTATTCGAGCATCTTGAGGTTCTTCTTCATGGATCTGGCTTGCTTCCTCAGGTTGCAAAACAGTTAAATGGTTTGTATATTCCCATTCATTGTCATCAATCCAATCACCATAAATTTGACTGATTTTGTCTGGCCCTTTCCATTTTGGAAAAGCTCTTTGACCTTGCCTCTGACCTTGAATGTTACTAACAGATCTTTGGTTTGAGATTCCCATGGTATAGTTGTCAGTATTAAACACAGAATATGCAGGTCCTACTCCAGGTTCTGTGTGAGGTTTCAAGGATGAAGCAGTTTGCTTAAAATCATTGCGAAGCCCACCAGATGTAGCCCCACTTTCTGAATCTAATAAACCTCCACCATATTTCTGGAGTTCTGTCAAACAAAGCAGAATAAATATTGAACTTAGACAACTAATCTGGCTTGACCTAAAAAAAAAATGCACGTAAGTTCAATGTTTCTTTGTCATCTAGAAAGCTTTGCAGCTTAACAAGGTGATGATAAAGCAATCATAAATAAGGATTGTTTTGGCATGACAATAACAAACCCTAGATCAAAGCATAAAAACAAGATAAATATATTCTTGAAATCTGAATTAAATATTGCATGCAATTAAAGTGCAAACTGAGAGTTTTTTAATAGACCTATGGATTAGTCCACTTGGTCAAAATAAGAATCACATGTAATGGGACTATACCAGGAGCATATAAAAAGAAGCAAGCCAAAAGAAAAGCAATTACAACTAGATATGATTTGCCATTAATGATATGAGACAAATCAGAAATTGATTAACCTTATGGCATCCACAAAGACACAGACATCAATAAAAGATATAAGCAACCATATAGTAACAACTGCCTTATTACACTAGTGGATGTATGTTTATCACCAATCCTGATTCATTACTGATTGTAAGGCTAGTTTACATGAAAATCTATTCATGACAAATACAAAATACCCCAACATATTGGAATGGATATAATTTCATTATTTATACGATGCAATGTTAAAGCTAACCATCTTGTGAAGCAAGATAAACTTGCCAATTCAGACTTTCAGTCTATTATATTGCATTGAAACTCTCCAAGAGTCATAAACCTGTATCTTCCAAATCCTGCATTTCAATATGCTTTCACCACAATTTCAAATCTTCATCACACTATATATTCTTTAATACACAAAAGTATAAGTGCCCTGGAATAGAAAATGATGTGTAATATTGTGGTATTACATGTCACAGAAACTAGCTAATGGATGGAAATCTTGCCAAATATTTTACCTACCACACACTAAGCTGAGCCACATGGTCCAATTTAAACTCAAACAATAATAACTATAAGACTACTTGTAAAAAGAAAATAAATGGTTCTTTTAAGGTCCGCACTGCCTAGCGCCCTTCAACCCTAACTACTGTGCTTAAGTGGCAAGACACCAAAAGAAAAATTCACAAATAGCCAAAGCCATAGGCTAAAATCAAAAGAGCTCCCCAAAAAAAAATCAGCATTGGGGAATAATTAAAAATCTTCCTAAAGATCTGAAGGATTTGGTTGACATTCAAATTCACAAAACGCACCACACAATCAAAGAGTCATTTATCTCAACTTGCCTAATACCTGCTATAGGTGCATATCCTCTGAGCACAAGAACAAGGGTTGTCTCCTAGTTACTCCTACAGCCAAGCCTACAAATGACACTCCTACCCAAAAAAAGGAGGAAGGACCAGTGAGGAGCCACAAGAACTAGTAGAACTATGGGACCAAAAAACTAACCTGCTAACAGTGAGAGTGCCACCAAAGAACCCTAGTGTCTCAGTTTCAAAATCTCTATAGACAAGGGAGAAAAGCTTAGTATCTCTTCACCCCATGGGGAGTCATCCAAAGAAGTGAATAAACCTAGATTTGTTAGAAAGCGACTTTTGGCCATCATTCTGTCCTCTCAAACAAAAAATTTGGCTAGATCACCCTCCCCTTCTCCTCAAGCAGTTTCAAGGCATTCTCACAGCCTGGCTCGAACTTCAGATGAGGAGAATGTGTTCCAATTAAGCGGAGAAATTTCACACGAATTTCTGACAGACCTCACAAGAAAATATACAATGTGGGACATTCAACAAATATTTGTAAACCTAGACATTCTCTCTTTGCAAGAGATAAAAATTTCAAGTTTTTGGCTTTCTGTTGGATGTCATGTCATATGGCTAGCTAGTCATTTTTTGTGCAGCAACCACAAGGCCAATCATGGTGGTGGTGTTAATTTTCTTTCTCCCAAACAGTAACCATGCTTAGTGGACCAGGAATGTGACCCCACCAACAAGGCCTTATGGGCCCTTTTTAATATTGACAAATCATTTCTTTGGGCTAATTGATGTTTATGCTTCCAATGATGTTGAGGAATGATTTGATCTTTGGCATTGGATTACTAACTTAATGCTTACTGCAACTTGGATTGTGTGTGAAGACTTCAATATGATGGAAATGGCATCAAATAAATGCAGCACTTTGCCCATGCATTGGACAGCTAGTGATAGAGAAACCCGATACTACATGCACAATCAATTGGGTTTTTTTATCACAACTTTTGCCACTATCACAAACAAACTGCCAAGCATATATGTAGCAATCTCCATTCTAGATCTGAAAGAGTTCGTAAATGACTTGGCATAGCTCAATCCTTGTTCTCCTTTGCCAATTATTTTTCCCTGCCAATTGAACCATTGCCAGAAGTTGTCCTTTCTAACCACTTTCCAATAAAGGTTGCATTGAATGAAAATTTGCAAAGCGCAATACTAAAAAAATGCAATTTAACACATCTTTGTTGACTTACAAGCAAACTCTGGTCCGCATCCAATGTGTCTGGAATTCGAAGCCACATTCCTATCATCAAACTAGATTGACCGATTGGTGGAATGATGCGCTCAAACATATATCATGTTTTCTTCGCATTTATAAGCACCAACTTAAGTACTTATGTCGCTGCTCATACAAAGCCACCAGCTCAATTCTCTATTGAACCACCGCAGAACCAGAAGAACAATTATTCATTCTTTCTCTACAACTACAAGTTGCCAATCTCAACCAGCAGAAGCAACTTGTTGATAATTGTTTTGCATATGTACCTAACGATATGATATTATGATGTATAGAGGTGGATGGAGATGCCAACATGTGGCACACATCTCTCAAGTTAGTTATATTGGATCATGAATCATATTAGGTAATTATATGATAGTATGATATTGCATTTGGGATCTCTTGGAGTTATAGTGTGGAGTGGCTTGTTCCATAAGGAGTATTTTGAAGTGTCACCCTACCTCAAGGATTTATTTTATTTCTCCATATATTGAATA
Source organism: Sequoia sempervirens (assembly GCA_007258455.2). NCBI lineage: Eukaryota > Viridiplantae > Streptophyta > Pinopsida > Cupressales > Cupressaceae > Sequoia > Sequoia sempervirens. The sequence continues at coordinate 1,769 of VDFB02346051.1, read as the reverse complement.
TTCGAGCATCTTGGTTCATGAATATCTTATGTTGTGTGAGATATATCTTCTACATTGTCTTATTTCCATTATTATATGTGTGGATCATACCAAGTAGTATCATAGTCACGATTTAGGCAAAGGTGAAGTCAAAACCCTCTTTTCTGAAGAGTCATTAAATCACAGATGGCTGCAAATATTTCTGCAATTTTGTAATTGGAGTTGAAGGATAATATAAGGAAGCTATAGGACAAATTTCAAATTTTTATCATCAAAATTGAGTGGGTTTCATCAATTTGCTCTACGGACAGCATTTCATGGAATTTTTCTGATTTGTTACATTTTTGAAAAGCTTGACCAAATTAATCAAGGTTAAGATCCTTTCATTTTTTTGTTTGAGGCTGATTTCATTATGAAATGATTCAATAAAAGTTGGATATGTGGTAGAAATTAAGAAAACCTGGTTTTAATGGAGGTTCTTATTTTTTGTAGAAATGGTAATGCATTAGAATGGTGGCTCAAATTCAAAAGAGTTTATGGTAAATGTATTATATGGAAGCCATATATTGGTTTATACTTGAAATGTGAAGCTAAAATATCATATTGTAAATCATATAAGAGCATTTCTTCTTTAAATGAATTGGAACAAGTGTTTTTTGAGAGATCAATGCCAAAAACAATAGTTGATAAGGATATGGATAACAAGGAAAAAGAAGCAAAAAGTAAATATGATGATAATCAAGGGGAAGCAGCACAACATTAACATGAAGAACAAGAAGAAGAATAGAAAGAAGATGAAGGAGGAGATGAAGAGAAGATGAAGGATATAAGCAAATGCACTTTAGCTCCAAAGAAGGAAGATTCAGTCCTTCAATTTCATGGATGTATTCAAAAGGCAAACACTATTGTTTCTATTAAACCTAGCGACAAGTATAAATTCATTGGCATGGAATTAGCCAAGCAACTACAAGTGCATACAAAGAAAATGAAGGACAGTCAAATAGAGTGTAAGAATATTCAAATTTGACAGACTTGAATCTCTCTTTGGATAAATATGTTTTCATTCAAATTTTTATGCTTTTAATATGGATGGGTTAGATATCATTCTCAGATATCCTTGGTTAGAATATTTGAGAACAATAGACATTGATATGCAAAATATGTTCATGAAGTTTCGATACAGTAAGGAAAAAAGTTAAGAGTGTAGGATATTACACATAATGGAGACCAAAACAAAATCAAGGTAAAGCAAGTTCAAGAATCTACTAAAGATTGCATGAAAGATTCAAAGGATAAAGAAGAGGAACAAGATGTAAAGAAAAAAGAGGAAAAGATTATTTCCCATCATGAGCCAACATAACGAGCAGCAAAAAAAAGGTGAAGAATCAAAGGAAATTCGAAAGATACCATATAGTGCAATATATGGGCATCTGCATCATTGTGAGAAGCAAGAATCATGGAAACATGATACAACATGGAATAAGCAAGCTAATCACTATGAATCTACATGGAATCAAAGGAGAAATTACAACAATCAATGGCATCTTACAAGTGGTTATTCTTGGCAAAAAGGATGTACTATAATGAAGAATGGAATTAGACAGGTGCAACAAAGTGTGGATCAAGGATGGGATCTAAGTACCATAAAGCTAAAACCACCATGAAGATCACCTTTGGATGATTCGACGATAGGGCATGGCATCATATTTGTAATGACTTGCACCATTCTTAATATTTAGCTTCTCCTCATGTTTTAGGAACAAAATATGTCAAGGAGGGATGGCATGTTA
>VDFB02346050.1:0-28570 GCA_007258455.2 Sequoia sempervirens | reverse complement strand
CCTTGGAAGGAAAAGAACCTAACAAAAGATTCAAAAAAGATGATTGAGGGCCTCCATAAATATAAGTTAAGCCATACATATAGCAAAGAAAATATGGCATAAGATGTTGCTTCCAATGTGGGGATCTCTTTTCTACATTGGGTAAGGTGTAATTACCATGATGTCCCTAAAAAAATAAAAGACCTAATTTCAAAAGAGAGATTGGGGAATAATAGGACCTTGAAAATTTACAATGATATATAAAAATAAAATGATTTCTATGACTAAAGTGACTATGAAAGACACTTGAGTCCCCCTTCATGGCACTAGGAATCATTATAATGCCACAGGTTTAAATTTATCAAATTTAAATTTTGAAGATGTTATGAAAAGAAAAGAGATCGAGAATGATTATAATGATAAGGTACATTTCCTATCCAATCACAACAAAGATTTATACTATAGAAATTTTCCTCCCATTATTATTAATTTATACCTCTTTAATGGGGAAGTATTGATTCCATTTTGTAAAGGATAAAGGCCAAATCATTATATTGAAAGGGAAATGCAATAATGTATACAAAAATTATTATAAGGAAAACTTCTAGAGTAGGGAAGGGGGTGTCTTCTTAATCATTCATAAGAACACGAAAGAGTGGAAATATCTTCTTCCAAATTTTATAGATATGTATTTAGAGTATGAAACTATGGAAAAGCATGACAATATTAATTCTCACATGAACCCCATGTATAATCCCTTAACTAAGCCCAATATGCATAAGATTCAAAATAATGGGAGTACCTTGGGACTCTTCATTTAGGACTAGTGGTTTATTTTCTTGACAATTCACATTATTATCCTGGCTCATTCCTTGATACATGATTTTTCCTCTTTTACCTACAACAATCATAGAAAAGTCACTCATTGCAATTTTATTTTGGTTTCTCTCATCTAGAGTGGAATGTTATCTAGTTTTTGGGGTATCTAGCAGAGGTGGTGGAAGAATTTTGGGTGTATGATGGGTTGCCTAAGGAAGTGCTAAGAACTTCTTTCATGTATCCCTCTCAAGAAAAATGCAAGTCTTTGGAGGATTTTTGAGGAAGTTGGCATCACGCCTTTTTTCCTAGCCATGTAAGGTTTCAATGATGATCTCGCCTCCAAATTTTGCAACTCTTGGAAGGAGGGGATGGTATCTATTTGTCGTATCTAGTTTGAGGTGACTCCTAGACTTGAAGCAGAGGTGATGGAATTAGAATTTAAATGAATAAAGGTGCCCAAAGTGAGCAACAAAAACTGTCAAAGATTTATAGACAATTTCTTTGAAAAATATGAGAAGTTGCAAAGATTTCATAATGACTACAAAAGGGAGAAGTTGTTAGTTCCATTTGGTTTGGTAAGTTTACATATAACATGTGCTATTTTAATTTAGAGGGAAGATTTAAAACCATTCATGGGTACCATTTTCCTTTCCTAGACTACATTGGGCATAAAGAAAATAATAATATCTCGTTGTTTCTACCATCGTCCCTTTATCAATGCATTGCTAAAGGGCCTCCCCTCCCTTTCACCAAGGTCTTATTCTAAGGATTTATAACCATTTTCTATCTATTACTCCTCAACCATTCCCTACTAAAGATATTAGTTTCTCTACAGATAAAGTCATCAAAAGACAAACCTCACTTGCTTTTGAATAGTCCACTTTTTGGAAAGAAGCCCAAACATTGTCTCTCAAAAAATGTTGTTTCTCAAAGCCCTACCATAGTTGAAATGCAATCTATCTCCCCATCTCAAAAAATAAAAAGCTAGTAAAACCCTACTACTTCTAAAAGAAAGTTCTTAGGCCCCTCAGTGAGTAAGGGTGAGAAGGATGATGCTATAGAGATCTTGGATGAAGGTGATATTGGTCAACATTATGATATGAGTAGTGGGATGCATGAGAGAAGGTCAACCTACTTAGCCAAAGTGGGTAACTAGAATAAAAGTATGTATTACAAAGGGAAAAAGGGTATGTGTAGGATCATGATGCGCCAAAAAGTGGCGATATGGGTATGTCTAGGGTATGTGGCTGACAAATTTTTTTAACCCAAAATTGATGAAATAAAAAGGGTTTTTAAAGGAGATTCTTAGCTTTCCACCAATATAAATTATTCCTTACTTTGAATTTAATAAATAATTATTATTCATTTTCTATTTGAGTTACGACTAAAGTCCTAATTGATAGGCTGATTGAAAAACATCTATAGCTTTCAAATGGTATCACATTTTTTGAATCCGAAATATGTGTCACATTCTATGATTCGCATACTATAGGATTTTAAAAAAATGAATCTCATGAAGTTTTGAGAAAGTTAAGGTGGTTAGACATATGAGTTTTTATATTTTTTAAAAGTTGTAATAAAAAAATCATAATTAATTATTTACTTGGAAAAATTAAAAAAAAATATTCATCACATCAGGACATGAGTCCTCTACTTATATCTAAAATATTATAAAAAAATATTATCATTTTATTGTGGTTAGGGTGGTCAGACAGAGACCTACTTCTTATTTTTTCCCTAAAATTTAAGTGCTATTGCATTGAAATTTCACATTTTCACCAAATATATATATATTTTAAATAAACCTAGTAGTTTAGAAACTACATTCAATTTGCTACAGATTCTATTCTTACATATTTTTGAAATAATATAAATAACTTATTCAAATTTTTATGTCAAGTTGCCTAACTCTAATTTTTCTAAATTTGATCGCCACTCAAGGGCTTGTTTTTTCCATGATGATCTTGCACATACCCAAAAGTTGTCCTTCGATGTGACAGTAGTGGGTAACTCCGCATGCAAGTCACTATCTTTTGAATGCTACTACTTAACGAATAAGCTTTAAGAGCTTCCCACCCCATGACAGGGTGATCCCACAATATTGGTTTACATTTTTTGGCCAAACTAGACATTGAACTAATTTTTTTTAACTAAATCTTCACTTTTGGGCACCTATAGCAGTTAAACCATAAGGAACTTGAAGATGATGCAAGTTAGTGATTTGTGACATTTTGTTTGTAGATTCTAAATATATTTTTTCAAAATGTTTGGAATCAGATTACACTTCTTTTTTCATCTCCTTTGAAAACTAGTTTTTAATAGTAAACACCATTGTGGTATTGCTATCAGGATTCAATCATGTAGTATTACGTGTCAAAATCATTGACCCATGTTTCATGAGTAGTGGTTCACAAGAACCCATCTCTTATTATAATGAATGGTCCACTTAGCACTCATTGCATCTAGGTGATGCTCACAGAGGTGAAGCACCGAGCCTTCCTGGGAGGTCACCCATCCTAGTACTACTCCAACTCAAGCATGCTTAACCATGAAGTTTCCTCCATGTTTAAGCCCACTTAGCTCAAGTGTTGTGTCTTATAAGTAAACATCATTTTTAAAGAGTGATGTTACTAGCTAACACAACTTTTTTTCTATGAAGGATAATTTTTTTTTTTTAATTTAGATTTGTAACTATAATATCTAGTGCATGGAATTGGTTTCATAGCATTTCATTGAATATGTTTTTCTTAATTAAGTCAAACTAGTTAAATTTTGGACATAATTTACTGGCTAAAACATAACTTTTTTGTATGTATCAAAATTTATTTATTTTTTTGTTGGATCAAGGACATCAATATCTAGTGCATTGATATTTTTCAAATTTTTTTGATAATCTGTTATTTTTTCACACGTACAAAACAAAGAGCTTGATTTTTGATAAAAACCTACATTCACAAGGAACAAAAAATAAATATAATAAAAAAATTAATTTATTTAAAATTATACTTTTTGGGAAGCTTATAATAAGGGCTACATACTTACAAAAAATAAATTTAAATGAATTCACTTGAACTGCCAAAAGGTAAATCAAAAGTGGTTTTTAATCAACATTTTGATAGGTGTAAAGGAGACTCCATTATAGGTATGGTTTAAAACTAGCAGGGTTCTATCCAAGGGGGTTTGATCCAAGATGGTTTGATCAAAATATCCTCAATTGGAATCCTTTAAATGGAACTTTTCAAGGCTTAAATCATTATATTTTCTAAAAATATGTGATTTTAGCAAAAATCAAGATCTCCCAAAAATTGTAAACTAGTATTGTGGGATCACCTAGCGCTCGCATCCTCCAAGTACACAAGAGAATCAAAGCTTCACCCAACAACTTCAAGTGCCTTGTAGCTAATTTTCACATGTGCCAAAGGACCCCAACCTAGATTTACTCACCAAATAAACAACACAAAAATCTTCTTGTGGGCGATTGTTTGCAAAACTCTACGACCCCGATGCCATCCTACTCTTGGCTACTCCTAGTAGCTTCTGCCTAGGAGAAACCCGCACCCCTGGGCCCACATTTGTGAAAATGATCCAAACAAGCCCCAAAAAGTGAATGATGATAAATTTATGATCTTTCAAAGATGTATGAAATGGATCTAACCTTAGATTTTCAAGATTTAACTAATGTTTGCCTCCTTTATATGTGGAAACACTTACTCTACTTTATGTATGGAGTATTTATGGAACTTGCTGAGGGATCATCAGGGAAGCCCATTGAGAAGCCTGATAAGGGAAAGAATCTTGCAAAAACAACAAGAGGAAAAGAAGAAAATGAACAAATGAAATATTAGTTCCACGGGGTGAAGTGCACCTCCAAGCTCGCCTCCACCTAGGACACAGTGTCAGATACAAACCTAAGACAGACAAATATTGATGAGTTCATGCAGAGGGTAATGGTCAACCCGACCACAAGGGATATGCAAAGGATAAAACAAAGTGGCCTTATAAAGGAAGTTGACTTCCCTCTTGCCTTGGTTGCTCCAAAATTGGTCATGGCCTGCTAGGAGTGCTACCACTCCAATAGGAAAATCATTGATAAAGATGGCAAAGTATTGGCAGACTTGTCTACCAAGTATATTGGAAGGACATTTGGGATCCCAACATTTGATAAGATGAAGGAAACAAAGAAGGAAGTTTCTAAAAACATGTGGAAATAAGACCCTCTCGCATACAAAAGAATGATCAATCAACATTGGTTAAAGACCATGAGGGGAAGTTCCAACAAGGTACCTCAAGCTATTCAGAAGTGATTTCTTTGAGTACCACAATTTGGTTACTCTCCTGAGTAGAGTTATGGGCCTAGATTATAGAAAGGATATCCTGGAGAAGGTCTTACACAAACCAAAGCTTGATCTTGAGTGGGTTGCAAAGCACTAGACTGACAGTGAAGATTATTTCAAGATGATGACAAACTATGAGATGCCCTCTCTAGAGTTAATTTTGGAGAGAATCAAGCCATTCTTTCATAAGAAGATGGGGCAAGGGGTTTCAGACCCACTATCACCAGATTTCATAGACTTCGCTGCAAGGGGTTTCACTCAGTCTGAGCAAATTATTAGGGCAACCCAAAAATGAACTAAGCACTGGGAGAAAATCATTGAGAGATTCAAGAAGATAACCTTTCAAATCCTCCAATTTGACCTCATGGAATGGGACAAGCTCTGGGTTATGATCGAGAAGTTCGTGGAGTATGCTACTCTCCAAAAGAATGTTGGAAATCCAGTTATTGATGATGAGTATTTGATAATATAGCTATAAAAGTTGGAAGTAGCTAAAAGACAAAACAACTACAGTGTAAATGTAGCTAAATGACAAAATAAGCTACAAGACAAAATAGAGAAAAAGAAAAAAGGTCTATTTTATATTGTCATATATTTGGTGATAGGTGAAACCCTAATGTAAAATGAATTTGAGCCACACAATGTAAATGAATCTTTTCCATTCATTTTTCTTTTGGAAAACTATAAATAGGGGCATCCTCTCATTTTCAAAGAGAGAGATGAGTTGTATAAAAGCATGTTGTATAAAATTAATGAGAAAATAATTGTTTTGATGGTTTCTTGTGTTTTCTTCTCCATGTGTGCATGATTCAATCTCCAAATATTAGATTTTAGTTTTGTTATTCTAATTTTTGAGTCACTTTCAATTTTTGGTAGTTCATGTTGTACTTTAATGGTGGATGTATGTTGTTGTGTTTGATTTCTTCCAAGCTCATACTTTTTGTTGTTTATTGATTATAAATTTCTATGTAAATTTAGTCTGAGCATTGCTCATATTGTTGCACTTAAGTTAGTAGAGCTAAGCTAGATCGAATTGGGTCCTTCTCCCCTCAAAGGTTTCATAGAGTGCTTAGATCCACACCAGAAAAGGGAGAATTTCGAGAACTAAAAACCCCTACTAAGGATAAGAGAGCCAAGAAAGGGGAAGCATTAGCTTCAACCCCATCCACTCGACTTCCATCCCCTCCATTTCCTTCCTTCCATCCATCTCCTTCCTCCCCTTCGCTCTTGACAACACCTCCTTTCTCCCCTCCCCTTTAAACCACATTCTCACCCCTGACTTCCCACAACCAAGGTGTTGTCCTCACCCCTGCACTTCACTTTCAAGGCACTGCCCCAACTGCAATCCCAATTCAACCCCAAGTTACTATAGCACAACAATTGCAACCTCCACTTCCAACAATGGCTTGGCCGGACAATAACCCATCCCCATTGTCCTTCAATGACTACCATGACATGCCAAAGAATTCAGAAGGCTTCTACAACAAGTTCCATCCACGTTATCTGCAAAGGAAAGTAGAAGAGCATATCAAGATCTTCCAAACAACATTGTGTAGACACCGAAAAAGTCCTGATTGATACTAGATATCTTATTCTAATCAACTAACACTGTTTCTTCTGAAATCACTTCAAATTAATCAATTAATTGAATAATCAACATTATTTAATTACATTCAACTATTAATCAAATAATTAAATTTATTGCATTAATTCACCCTTCTTCTAACTAATTATTCATCATATTTAATTAAATCAAATTATTTAATTAAATCCTCTCTTAATCCTCTCATTTGATTAAAAATTAATCAAATCAAATATCACATCTCTTAATTCACTCCAATTAATTAATCTTAAATCAACTTTCTAATCATCATTATCAATTCCTCCAGCTTTTAACTCCTCAAGAGTTAAATCAACCATGGTCAATTAACTAGGTTGCACATAAAATCAATTTCTTTAAATTATATAATTACCTCAATTATCCTCACAAAGACATATTTTAAGGAATATTCCTCTCAACCACCTCTTATTTAATTTCCCTCCAAAGGTTTTAAAAAATATATCGCATCCTCTTACATTTGCAATAAATTCACTTACAACCTTTCAAATCCTCTTACATCCTCTCAAATCTCATTCAATTCCTCTTACACCAATTTCAAATTTTCAACCAACAACATTTACTTCTCTTCCATCCTCCTCCACTCACACATTTCCCAAAATGTGCTCCACCCTCATCCAATAGAATTGTGACACTTGGAACATTCTCAATAGCTCTCAATTTATCCCAAATTCACCAAATTCCTCCATTATTCAACCCTTGGATTCTATAAATAGAGGCATCCTTTTCATAATATGGATCCACAACTTCATGGATTTCCATTATAGTCATTTGAGTTCTTAGTTTTCCATCATTTTCAAGTTTCTTAGCATCAATATTATCAAGGGATTGGGAAAGGGATTCTTTCCACATCAAAGGAGCACCACTCCCCCCATGGGATGAAGGTTTTGCTGGTTTAAGTTAGATTACATGCTTCATTATGTTAATTTCTTATTTATTTCATGTTTTTTCTTAAATTAGTTGAATAATCTCATAGGGAGCATTAGATTTGTGTTACTAACATGTTTGACATTGTTTTGTTGATCTTTTGTTAGTTTATGCAGGTTTGGTGTTCACATTTTGGCGGTAGAGGGAGGGGGAGCAATCTAACATGTCAAATTTCACATAATTTCTCTATTTTTTGCAGCTATAGGGGAGCAATGTTGCCTTTCTGCAAATGTGACACTGCAGAGCACCCATTTTTACATACAGTGCCACATTTGCCATGTCATGCCGCATATGCATGCCTCTATCATGCCGCCTTTGATACACTGTTGCATTCACATCCTTTGTCTTTTTTCTAATTTTCTCACCGCAAAGCGCCACATTTGCTATCACATCACATTCATGCTCTTTGTTTCTATAGAGTGTCACATTCAATTTCACCAAAGCATTGCATCTATATTTTAGTGCTACATATATCACTAACAGAGTGCCACATTTGCAGAAAGAAGGGGAGGGGCAGAGTGTGAAGTCTTAAAAGAATTTTTTAATGCTCTTTGTGACAATCTGGGCTTTAATTTCTGCATTTCGTTTCCTAGGACCAACTAGATTCAATTTGGATTTAAAATTAACCCACAACTCAAGCTTTTCCAAGTTGGTTAAAATTGAATCTTAGATACTTACTAGCATTTTGATTTAGGTTAAAATTGAACAAAAAACTTTCACCAAAGTTTGTCATGGGAGATTCATGAGAACTGAAGCTTGGCTAACTTGTAGAAGTGATTGTTATGGAGGGGAGCCAATTTGATCAAGCTTCTAATCACCTGCTTTGAATAAGCACATATGGAGAAATCCAAGTTGGAATTCAACAAATATTTTATTTTCCATCCTAGGGTTGTGCAATCTTTGAGTCAGTTAAACACATTGTTTGGTTCCAAAATCTTGAAAACAAACATTTAACAAACTCCTCAAATTTCAAACCCTTTAGAAGAGGCAAATAACTTTGAAAAGTCCAAGTATTACTACTTGTCCCTAGGGGTTTATCCTTAGATACTTCTAAGTATTTGGGCCTATATGTCAATTTTCTCTCTCTAAAGTCAACATTGGAGAACTATTGCCCTGTTTTCCTTGATTCCCACATAATGGACCTTGTGGGATTAAAAAGAAATTGAGACAGACATTTAATTTGAAAGCTAAGAAAGAAAGTGTTTGTGGTAAAAAGAATCCATTAAGCAAAGATAAAAGACAAATTGAATCCCACACGTGTTTTCTCAAATGATTTCCCACAAGATCAAAATCCCAAAACCAAATCCATCAATTGTCACAAACATCTTAGTCCAAGCAATCTTGAGAAATGTTAGTCTATGCTTTATCAAGTTAGAGACAGGTTTCTCTATAACTTTTAAAAACATGCATCAAAGGACAACCCAAACTTGTACTCATTTTATTATTGTCAAAATCCAACTCTCTTCCAATGTTTTGAGTATCTCACTCTGTAGGGTTGACAAGTTCTTGGAAGTATAGAATGTTCTTCAATACCTAGGTCTTACAAAAAAAAGTCTCTCTAAGTTCACTTAGGATCAAAATCAACACTTTCATCCATCCCAAAGCATTAATCAAATCCCATCTCACAAACAACTCTTAGAATCTTGGAAAAAATCCTTCATACTATACTTTTGGAAAATCCTTCAAATCAAATCAAAATCATCTTTTTTGACTAAGTGTGTGTGGATTCATCCTTCTTCATACACTTAGTTAAATTATCACCTTGTGAACAAGTTTATTCCAAGATAACATCTAACATCTTGGAGTTTATAAGTTAATTATCAAATCCAAATAAAATCCAATCCAAAATCCAAAATCCAAAAGTCCTAAAGTCTAGTATCCCTCCAAGGTTCCTTAAGAGTTCAATCATTCACAATCACTCATCTTTCATCACCATCCTTTGATCCTTAAACATCTTATATTTTATTTTTTGTACCTAAGGTTTAGACCAACCTAAGGAGTTAGAGGTTTACCTCCCATATTCCTAAAATTTGATCCTTATTTTATGGTCCAAACTAGATCTCAACACAAGAATAGCATGGAAACAAACTGTAGACATCCAAATTTGGACACTTAATTTATCCAAATCTATCACTTTTCGTCTAAACATCCTCTTAGCCTAGTTAATTAAATAATATTACTATTATTTAATTAATATCTTTAATTCTGCTAAATCCCTAAGGTATTTAATTAATAATTAAATACCTTACCCTCCTTAATCCTCTTTTCATCAAATAAATTAAATAAATATTACATTTATTTAATTCCTCACATGTCATTTTCATCTAATCCTAATCCATTTTAATCTTTCATTATGATGTACATGCCTAATCCTTGATTAGGATGTGCACATCCTCCAACTTTTGCAAGTTGGCTTTTAATCCTAATTAGCCCCTAATTATCCTCTAATTACTTATTAATTAAGCCTAATCATTCTCCAAGGAATTTTTAATTCCTTTTTATTTGTCCTAGATTCCCCTCCTTTATATGTGAATTTTTAATTCACATTCCATCCTTCCAAGGCTTCTAGAACCTTGGACTTGTCACAATCTTCACATGTGACCAACCTTGGACTTGTCACAATCTCCACATGTGACCAAGTCCCACCTTTTTGGAACCCACCTTTTATCCTCTAGATCATCTTATGAATGTGAATTTTTAATTCACATTTATCCCTCCAACCACCTTTCCTTTTCCTATGTAGATTTTTGAGGAATTCTAAAATTCCTCAAAAGTCCCTTTCACTCCCACTTGGGGACAAGAAACCCCCTTTTTGTGGAAATCCTCTCATCCCCCAAGGTGCATGTCCTTTTCCACCTCATGTACTTTCTTGACAACTCATCTCCACCTCATATCCTCTTGTCCACTTCACCCTCCACATGTCAAGATGTGAGGGCTTGTGGGTTCTCAACCCACCATAGCCCTTCATCTTGGCCTTGTTGGAGCAATCTTGACCCTTGAATTCTCTAGAGAATTCAAATTCTCTATAAATACCCCTCCTCAAGGGCATTTCCACAACACTTTAGATTGAAGCAACTACATGCTGCCCATTTGCCTACACAACACTTAGCTATCTTGCACCCTTATGCTGTCATTTTGCATTCTCAACACTTTGCACTCTCATAACTACATGCTGTCCAAGCCTTTTTCAATCATTCAACCATCTTTGTCCATCATTTTGCATATTGAAGCTTGCATTATAGACATTCAAACAATCATCTAAGGAGCACACAACCAATCCAAGCAAGGGCCAATCAAAGAAGTTTCAACAACAAGGGAGGTAAAAGTGTTTGTGTTTCATTTTATTTGCATTCCTTTTCGTTGTAACTCTCTTTTGGCTAATCTTGAGGTGTCCTTGGTGTTTTGTCTTTCATGTTTCTTAGTTATTTTGCACACTTAGAGCGGTAGGAAATTCCAAGGTTCACACAAACAAAGAAACATCCACTTCAAATGACTTGAGTCAAACTGCACCTGAAATCAACCCCATCAGATCTAGCAATCCACCACTCAACCTTCCTCAACTACCACAAGATCTTCAAGAGGGAGGTTTCCAAGTGGAGGATATTACCAACAATGTCCTAGGAATGACTCAAGATGAAATCATGGAAATGGTCCAAAATCCTGAAAATCACAAAATTGTCAACACAATGATGAGACTTAGTCCTTCACAATACATGTTAGAATTGGAAAAGGAAAGGGCTAAACTCCCTTCTAATTATGATGTGAGTATTATTGTGGAAAAACCTCTTGGGATTATGCCACTTGTATCTTTCACACCTTCCTTCCAAAAAATCATTCAACCCATCCCACAATCAACCTCATCCCATGCTCCAAGTCAACCTATGGTTACCAAGGGGATTTCATTGTTTCATGTTCTTCAAACACATCCCCTTATAAATAACCAAGATTTAGATGTAAATACCATCTTGGGTCAACCAAATATCTTTCCTCAAAACCCAAAAAATCCATACATTCCACTTGTCTTTCATGACACCAACAATCCATCCACTTTCACCGCATCACTGACTTATTCCCTTGACACACAATTCTCTCTCCCCATGACTTCACAAGGACAAGGGGAAATATTTGATCCCTCATCATCACTTTGTCAAGGAAACACACCACCCATCTTCCCACCATTTCCCCCTCTACCATTGACATCCACACCAATCCTCGATTTAGGGAAAGCCTCTTTACCAATCCCCAATCAACCAAATCAAAACAATCCTCCAATCATGAATCAAATCAACATACCAAATCCTCCAAGCATGCCACCAATATTGCAACACCAGGTGGTACTAATCCAAACGACACAATCAATCACCACACCATCTATAAATGTGGTCTCCCAAGGACCTAGCATAAAAACCACACCATCTATCACACAACCCCCTATCATCACCCAAATGACACCTCAACAACCACCTCAAAAAAATCTCATCACAACATCTCACACCATTCCAAATCCTCCACCTCCACCACCAAAACCAAACATGGAAAATAATACAGTATCACATTGCAAGCTTCCTAGCAAGCCTATTAGAAAGCATTATAGGAATTTCAAGCTCAACAAGCCACACAAGCTGCACAACAAGCTACTCAACAAGCACAGGCACAACAAGCCACACAGAAAGCTACCCAAGCACAAGCTCAAGCTTTATTACAACAACAATAAGCTGCCCAAGTTGTACAAGTTGTGCAAGCTACACAAGCTACACAAGCCGCCCAGCTTGCCCAACAAGCTCAAGCTCAGGCACAAGCTCAATATCAAGCTCAAGCACAAGCTTTATGGGTAAAAGCACAAAGTTGTGTCACACTTTCAACCAACTTATGAACACAACTGAATTTAAGTATTTCTAACTAAAAATCAATTTTGGTCAAACATATGATCTAGTAAGATTCATTCTAGGTAAGTTAGATGCTTCCATAACTTTTTCAACTAAAATTGTTGGCTAAAAATATATGGAGCACCACTTTGAGTCCAATTTACCAAAAAAATAAAATTATTTGAAAAACTTGAAGTTTCAATAACTCTTTCTAATGTAAATAATTTTTTTTTTAAAATATAAAAATACCCTTTTGTAGATCCATACGTGTAGTTTTCAAAAATATATTTATTTTAATATTTTAATTATTTTTTATATTTTAAAATTATTTTTACTAAAAGTAGGTTATCAACACAAAATATTAGGTTGATTACTATGCCAAGGAAAAATACTAAAAGTTGTTAAAAAAAATGATGCACTAGATAAAAGAATCTATTTTAATATGGTATAAAAAAATTTCCATTTTAGATAAATATTTAATATGAAAGTTGACGTCCAATGAAAACAACTATTTTTTGATTCACACACATTTAAATATTTATTTAAAAATATATATTTATCAAAATTGGAAAAAAATATATCCATGCACTAAAGTTTCAAGTTACAAATACACACACAAAATAAAATTTACTATTAAAAGTTTGACGTCCCATGCAACTTCATTTTTCAGCATTTTATTAGCAACTAAATTATAGTTTTAATTTATTAAAAAACTAGTTTAAAATAATTTTTTATTTTTATTTTTAAAATAGAAACATAAAATATACTAAAAAATACATATTTTACTAGTTTAGATCATTTCAAAATTCAAAACATATATGCTAGTTTTTAGTGATTCAAGTTTAAAAATTGGATCAGTGTTGGCCATTTCCTTTATAAAGTGTGACCCAACTTTACAACAATACCAAGTACAACAACAAGAAGCTCAGTTACAAGCCCAACAACAAGCATTCTTGGCACAACAACAATAAGAAGCATTGTTGGCACAACAACAACAAGACCAACAAAAAGCATTGTGGGCACAACAACAACAAGACCAACAACAAGCGTTGTGGGAACAACAAAAATTGCAGGCATACCAACAAGCATTGATCACACAAAAAATCTTGTAGCAACCTCCCATGAACGCACAAAACAACCCACCCATCACTCAAATAGTCAAAAAACCTCAAAACACATTCATCCCACCACCCAATCTACAAAATGATGTGTCTACACAAATCAAATTGCTCTCACAACAAGTGTTAGACCTACAATCAAGAAAAAAAAATAAAAAAAGGGAATTTGTGCCCTTATTCTTTCAACAGAAGCATTACAATGGTTTCATTCCCACAAGGCTTTGAGATATTGAAATTTTACAAATACTCTGGAACTGGAAATCTTGAAGATCACATCAAGGAATTCCACATACACGTTATGGAAGTTGCATATGAAGAATCATATCTAATGTGACTCTTCCCTCAAATTTTGGCTGGCCTAGCAATGGAATGGTTCTCTCATCTTAGTCCTAGAATCAAAAAGTTCCAAGAAATTGTGGACTTGTTCATACAAAACTATTCATTCAAAATATGCATGGATGTGAGTCTAGAAGAGCTATCCACTCTAAAACAAGCCAAAAGGGAAACATTTACATCCTTCTTGCAACGATGGTGATCCAAGACCAATAGGAGCAAGTGGGCCATGCTAGAAGAACAACATATCTGTACTATCATCACCAATCTCAAAGGAACCTTGTCCTTATGTCTAAAAATGCAATGCATCACCACATATGACCAGTTGATCCCCAAGGCACTCATCATCGAAAGAGCCCTTATTGCACAAGGGGGTACACCTACTTATCAAGATAATCTTCCATTAACCAATTATAATGAAAAACCTTGCACATGGGAGAAAAAAAAAGAATGTCACTAATGATGGTGTGGTTGATGCCAAAGTTATTATCAGTGCCCCAAGGAAAAAAACACAATCATATCAACAACCCCAAGTCAAAAACCGAAACAACACACAATCCAACACATCATCACAACAACCCAACAATCAAGCAGTCAATAACTTGAATAATCAAGGGGGACCACCCCCAAGGAACAAGTTCCCCTCAAACGAAAAATACACACCAATTGGGGAATCAATCGAATCTGTCATGAAAAAATTGGTACAAGAGAATCTCATTAAAATCCTTGTTTATAAAAATTATCAAGAGCCTCAAGTTAAAAAACCATGGTATAACAAAAATCACCTTTGATATTTTCATAAAATTAAGGAACACACGATAGCCAGTTGCATACAACAGAAAAATTTGATCCAAGATCTCATTGATGACAGGACCATAAACGTTGAACAACTCACAAGAAACCAAGATCTCAAAATATACACAAATTTGACGCTAGATCACAATAAGGGAAAAAACAATGGTAAGAAAAAGTATAATAATGTGAACCATGTTTATGACCATGTGGTTGCATCCTTTAGATTTTGTTGCACCCTTAGATGAGTGGGTTACCATTGTCAATATCATAGGATCCAAAGCCGACTGTGGATTCACCACACATGGTGGAAAAATTACCATTGCAGGACAATCCCAACCACCAAAGGAATCCACCACCAATCCAAAGTCAATACCTAGTGGTTATAATATCCTGGACCAATTGAAAAGCACGCCTGCCCAAATCTCCATCATGGAATTACTGAAAATCTCACCAACACATAGGGAAATCCTAGAAAAGGCATTGGCATCATCCACCGCCCCCATGGATCTTGATGCAGACCAGTTCCAAGATATGATAGGACATATCACCACCCCACATATCCTAACATTTTCTGATTAGGACTTCCCAACTCAACCATCTCATAACCATGCACTCCATCTCAAAGTCTTAGTCCATAAAAATAAAGTCAAAAGAGTCTTAGTGGATGGAGGTGCAGGTTTAAATATTTGTACTCTCAAGCTAATAAAGAATTTGGGATTCTCTAAGGATGTCATTGAAAAAGGTAAGGGTATTACTATCAGGGCATATGATGATCAAGAATGGGTGTCTCAAGGAACCATTCAACTCCCTATTCAAGTAGGGCCAACAATCATGGAAACTACATGACAAGTCCTTGATCCAGAACTACCTTACAATATGCTCCTAGGGTGCCCATGGATCCATGAGATGCAAGCTATCACATCTACTTTCCATCAATGTGTCAAGTTTCCCTATCAAAATCAAGAGGTCACAGTCCACAAAGATCCTAAACCATTTTATTATTGCAAGAATCTAGAGGCCAAGTACTACAAGATCCCTCAAGTACCAAAAAATGATGAGGGACCCACGTCTCCATATATAGACCCATCCACCCTTGCCTCCACTTCTAAGAAAAAGACACTTTCCATTCTAGACATCTCTGATATTGAAGTCATTATCCAAGATAATGGGTGTGGGGACTACAAAACGAAAAAGAGTGCCTTTGTAATAGGAGAGTTGCCTCAATCTCCACAGTCTCATGGGAAACCCCAATTCATTAACACATCAACTCAAACCATCAAAGAAGACCCCTCCAGATTCAAAAGGTGGGGGGACCTAAGTTAGGAAGTGGTAGACAAAAGGGATATATCAAGATTATTGTATCAAGATGAAAGGGCTGTACTTGAACTTCCCATGAACAATAACAACAAAAGACTACAATTAATGCAAGGATGGGGTTATAACAAAAATGAAAAGCTTGGACAAAATGATAACGACCTACTAGAACCCATCATTCTTGAGAAGTGAATAAAGAATCTTGGCCTTGAATGTACCCCTCTGAAGATAACCATGTGTGGTAAAGGTGCCCCAGTTAAAAAAGTCAAAGCTCCTCTTCAGTGACTGGTATCCACAAGCTTAGCTTTAGATAAATTTACCTTTGACATAACCAATGTATTTGATGAGGACCCCATAACTGAACCACCCATGCTATTCAAGGATTCCTCACTTTTCATGACT
Source organism: Sequoia sempervirens (assembly GCA_007258455.2). Taxonomy (NCBI): domain Eukaryota; kingdom Viridiplantae; phylum Streptophyta; class Pinopsida; order Cupressales; family Cupressaceae; genus Sequoia; species Sequoia sempervirens. Next base: position 12,066 of record VDFB02346050.1, on the reverse strand, counting down.
AGTACCCTATCTTTTGAACCAAGCAGCCAGACCAACGAGCTAAAACTTGTTTATCCCTAATTCATCGATTATGACCAACGAGGACCACTGATCTTAGACACATTCGAAAATGATGAAGCTCTCTTGGAATTCATAGGACTATGGGATACAATGCCATGTGGAGATCACAAAGTTGGGTTTGACATTTAGCTAGACACACATGCCTACTATGGGGAAACAATTGAATCCCTGAGGTGAAAAAGTAAAAAATTTAAGAGTAATATCTAGGTCTTTAAGTGAAAACCACATTGTGGTACATTCTGACCCAAAAATAGTAAAAACAAAGGACACATTTAATGGTGAAAACCTCTTTGAGGCACCAAAGGATGAGGGATTCAATCTTCCTCTTAGTGCTATTGATTAAGAAAAGTTAGCAGTCTTGGTAGAGAAGTGTAATCCAATCAACCTAGGAACCCAGGAAACACCACATATCGCATTTTATGTAGAATCACTCTTGATAGAAGAACATGAACTTTTAGCTACATTTCTAAGAGAAAGGAAGGTAAAATTTGTATGGACCTATGTAAAAATTCTTGGTCTTGATCCAAAAGTTGTGGTTCATGATCTAGTCATCTATCCAGAAGAAAAACCTATAAGACAAAAGTTGAGAAAGATGCATCAACAAATAGCATTACTAGTCAAACTTGAATTGCATAAGCTCCTTGATGTTGGCTTCATACAACCAATTGATTATCCAGAATGGGTTTCAAACCTTGTACCTGTCTCTAAGCCCACCGGGGGCATCTGAATCTATACTAACTTCAAAGACCTAAACAAAGCATGTCTTAAAGATGATTTCCATCTCCAAAAACATAGACATGATTGTGCATATGACAATAGGACATGAAATACTATCACTAATGGAAAATTTTTTAGGGTATAATCAAATCATGATAGCTAAAGATGATCAACACAAAACAACTTTCACCTGCCTATGGGGAATTTACTGCTGGAACATGATGCCATTTGGGTTGAAAAATGAAGGAGATACCTATCAGAAAGCTATGATGCTAATCTTCCACGACATGATTCACAAAACTGTGGAATACTATGTTGATGACATATTGGCTAAATCAAGAAAGTGTCGGGATCACATAGCGGCACTAAGTTTCATCTTTGACAGGCTAGAAGAATACAAGGTTAGACTTACTCCCAAGAAATGTGTCTTTGGGGTACAACCAAGAAAGCTCCTTGGGTATATGGGTATATTGTATCTATGAGGGGAATCAAGATAGACCCTACTAAAGTCAAAGAAATTCTAAACATGGAAGCACCAAGAACATTAAAACAATTAAGGGTTTTGCAAGGAAGACTCTAATCCATTTGCCAATTTATAGCACAATTAGTAGATAAGGCTATCCCATATTCTCGTCTACTCCACAAGGGGGAAGCATACAAATGGGATGAGAAATGTGATTAGGTGTTTAATAAAATCAAGGAGTACTTACTCACACCACCAGTTCTTATGCCACCAATTTCGAACAAGCCATGGATCATGTATATATTGGCAACAACAACAACCCTTGGCATCTCTTAGCACAACATGATGAAAATGGGAAAGAGATCTATTTACTACATTAGTAGAACCATGGTAGGACATGAGCTAAATTATACATTCATTGAGAAGGCTTTTCTAGCAGTAGTGTTCATCGCATAGAAATTTAGAAACTATATGTTGGCACATTAGATAAAACTCATTGCCAAGATGTATCCTCTCAAGTATCTACTTTCTAAAGCAACGCTCACAAGGTGAAAAAAAAATGGGTCATGATCCTGACATAACATGACATTGAGTATGTAGAACAAAAGGCCGTTAAAGGACAAGTAATTGAAGATCATTTGGTAGAAGCATCTATGTATTTAGAGAACCCATTGCTATCAAAATTTCCTGATGATTCGATCTTTAACCTAAGTGCGACAGATCACTAGAAAGTGTATTTTGATGGATCCTACACAAAACATGGGTCAAGAGCTAGAGTCTTCTTCATTACACCACAAGGAGATTGCATACCAAAGTCATACAAGCTATTTTTTCCTTGCACAAATAACATTGCAAAATATGACGCTCTTGTTATAGGACTTAGAATTGCAGTACAATGGAATATCATTATTGGCCTCCTACAATAATCTAATAAATCATCCTTTACAACCATGATTCAAAGATTGGACATCTAACCTGAATAGTTATTTTAATCATCATGAAGTTGCATTTAAATTGTCAACCCAAGGACGTGAACTTGAAATGGGCTAGCACAGTATGTGCACTAGGAACTCTTAAGTAGCCATTTCTAATCTACAACTAAGAAACACACAATACGAGAAGTAAATTGCTTGAAAAGGAAATAAAGAAAATGTTGAACATCAACCAACAAATATGTTGAACGAAAAATGCATAATAGGAATAAGATTTGGGCAACAAACAAGAACTACTCTGTCTTCTTTGGCTGCAAGAACAAACGATGCCAAATTTCTAAGTACAAAATAGGAAATAATAATTAAACTAATTACTCTAAATAACATATTACTCACCAAGTGGGCCCCTTTGGATGAGTATCCACTAAGACTAATACTAACTCAAAAGCTTAAACTCAGACTATCATCTCATTCATTGGAAAATGTATAAAAAAAGTAGCATCATGGTTGTATTAAAAAGTGGAGAATGCTTGATACATTATCAATATCATTTACCAACAAAAATCAAGAACTAAGAACCCCCAAGAAGAAGATTCAAATCCTTATTTATTCTACCAGCTAAATAGTGTGGTCAAATCCCACTAACTGAGAGGATGCCATTTAGGGAAAGTGAGGAAAAGAGGGGAAGAGCTATTATGTCTATAGAGAATCCAATCAGACATGCATGCCCAAACCTGGACTCGGTGTTGCAGTAATTCCCATGATTGCTCAATGCCATAAATACAAGGAAATTACAATTGACTGTCATGGGGAATCTACTGCTGTTGTCCTTTAGTTGACTCCTTTGAATGATTCCCTTGCATGATCATCTGAAAATTTCCTTTCTCAACTTAGTATCCACAAATTATGTCTTGCATAGCGATGTCAGTACACATAATAATTGCAATTCTATAATCACCTTAAAGAACATTCATCAACGATATGAAAAATCAATATAGCTTATCCAAATAATATGCCAATGTCATTAAAACTTCACAGAGATAGAGTTAAACCCAATGTCAATGGTTTGAGGGAAACATTATGCAAATATTAACACTTAACTGCTAAAGTTCATGACATTTCCAACAAATGGACTATAAATTCTACCCAAAATTGACCAAAAATGAGGCTCATCATTCCCTCCCAAACTAATGTCTTGTTGGTCCTCCAACAGTGGAAGGGTTGTTCTTTTGTTTGGTCAAGGCTCTAAAGTTTGCAACTGCTAGCTGTCCAACATCTGTCTTAGTAGAGTGTGAATTTGGATCCCAATAAAATCCTCCCAATCTATTAAATTTGTTCCAATTTTTCCTTTCTATAGCAATATCATATTGGTAGAATCTATAGTTTGGTACTGGCCACATGAGAATGGATGGCTGGAAAGTCAGGGCAAGCCAAAATCTCCCCTTTATTCTACCAATATGGATATACCTGTAAATTCACTTGAATGTTGCAACATAATTATGAATAGAATGGGGATAAGCTTTTTTTAACTCATTTGTTAAACTATTCCATCAATGGGCTAGGTACCCTCTTACAAGATCCTCTTTTGTTGTTGCTTTGACCTCATATTCAGTGTAGACAGATTCAATCCAGGGCATGATTTTGTTACCATAGCTTGGTCTAAGAAGCATCTTGATCCATTCTCGGAAATATCCCTTGGTTGGCTTGAATCAACCTTGATGGCTAAGGGGATGTTAGATTCCATTTTCTTAAAAGCATTGTTCTGCCCACCCCAATTAATCTCATTTTGTACCCAAGAAATAAATGCTCACAGATGAATATCCCCAACATATAGCAACAGGTTCCAATTATGATCCTGCAGACAACATAACTGTGCAAATAGAATTCACATAACAGATTTTTCATCTCAGGGGAAGCAATCCTGAAGGAATTGAATAATTTGTTAGGGGTTTCAATGGAGGGGTTTAAATCTGAAACAATTTTTGACAACTTGAAAGAGAGATATTTTTCTTTCAAGTGCAGGGCATAAACTCTTGAAGGAGCTCTGCATTCTAGAATTTGTGGCACCAGGATTACAATGTCATCTAATTTCTTCTTCAAAGTAGAAATCTCCTCATTTTTCTCCTCAATAACCTCATCCCTCTCTTTGGATTTCCTTTTTTAGTATCTTCCTCTCCTATTTCCATTCTTCTTCCCTCCTTTCTATTTCTTTCCATAAATTTAAAATTGTTGCATGAACCGTAAAATTAGGAGGGTTATGAATTCCTACTAGTGTTTTCGTTGATGGTTGCTCTGCATATGGTACTATCTGCATGAACTCAGAATGTCTAGTTGTCTTTGGCTGCAGGGGTACTCTTTCTTCACCCCCCCTTTGCTTCAAGACTTCTTGTTCCTATTCCTAGTTTTGCTCTGGCTCTTACTATGCTTCTTGTTGTGGCTGTAGGAACTCCTATTCTTGTTCTTGGTTTTGCTATAGGAACCCTTGCTCATCCTCAAATTCTTCTATGATATTATCAAGGTTTTCTAGTGTTATGTTTGTTGCTCTTTCAAATATATCCTCCTCTTTTTATTTAGCATGCTCTTGTTCCATTAGAGCTTCAATGTCCCCATGTGATGTCTCACCATGCCCAGGGCTTTCCTATGAAGGCATATAAAAATCTGACCCAATCAATCTTGACTTCCTAAGGGTGCTCTTATGTTTTCCTTTGGTTGCAGGATGAATAGGGTCAACCTTTCTCTTCCTAGCACTCGACATCTCTTTCACTATAGGTTGTGTTTGGGCTTTTTATTTTTCTTTTCTTATTTTAGCCTCTTTCCTCTATGCCCTGGCTCTTATTAGGGTTTGTAGGGGGAAATCATCATCAGAATCAAATGAAGAGCTTGCTTTTTCTGAATGTTTTTTTTAAGAGGAACTAATTTTTATGGATTCTTCTACTATTGTAGGAGGATTCATACTAGAACTAGTAGAAGCTGAAGCACCAGGAGTGGCTTCAACTATGCTTAATCTTCTACTAACCCTACGGGGTTGGGGTAAAACACTAGGTTGCAGTTCCTTAGGTCTAAATTGATCAATATTTAAAAATTCTTCCTAGGACATCTCAGATACAATATGCAAAGATTTCTTAACCAAAAAAATTATCAAGCAATGGTGGGAGACAGAGCTGTCCCTACCTTTTTGTGTTTCAGTTGCCATGATGGAGAGAAGATTGTATAGAACATTGGGCATGTTTATCCTCCTTCTGTGCCCCATGTGGCTCAAGAGCTTGAAATGTATTGAATGCAAGTTTGAAAAATGTCCCTCATAGGTGATATACCTTATAATGTAGAAAAATTCATGCTTCCATGGTTCAGGTAGAGACATTCTTTTTGCACCCTGCTTTTCTATGCTAATTGGCGGGTCACCATATATTATAGATTCTACTCTAGCTGACCTGGAATCCCTAGAGGTAGGGTAATGCTCACCATCGGTAGGTAACCCTAAAATTTTTGCAATTCTCTCCTTAGTTGCCACAACTTCGAACCCTTTTACTATGGCTTTGCCTTCAGAGAATGTTTGAGCGAATTCGAGTGCAATTCCTTCGTCAAAACCATCTAGCTTCATGAAATAATCAAACCATCCACAACGTTGAAATTTTTCCAAGCATTGTGCATCTTGCAATAAAACATCATGAACTGAGGGCTCATTCTAAATTAAGCCACCTCCCATTGTCTGAAATCACTGTCACTCAACAAAGTTTCCTTCCTCTACAATTTTTATTCTGAAAGCCAACACCTTTCTGCTAAATTTACACTACTAGTGTTGACTAAATTTCCTTCTTTGTCTCTATTTTTACCATTTACTACTTATAACTCAAGATTATGATAGGGCAATTAAGGCGAGAAAAGGGGCGATAAATGAGAGTGGTAATCGAAAGAATTGGCGGCTTAGTTAACATCACCTCACACATGCGAACCAGATTTTCAAATCAGCTTATTTAAATTTTTTGACGTAGCCAAATTATGATTTGGCACATGAGCATTATATTTGCATTTTTTTATTCCACCCCAACCTAAATTTGGACATGTATCCACACATGTGAGAAGGGAGTGATGATTTGACAAGAAGTAATGACATATTATGCAATCACCTATAGTAACATGCCATGATTAAATAAATGCATTTAAAATGTAATTAAGAGATGAGAATTACCACGTACATACTTGAGCATGCGAAGGATGTGTTGCAAAGATTGTGGAGAGACAATACCATTTCACCTTTTTTAAAAATAATTGAGCAATTAATGAAAGTGATGCAAAGTGAAGTGAGGCGGAATGAAATGATGGAAGAGAGAGAAAGGTGATATAGATGGACAGATGGGCAGATGGGTGAAGAAATGGATTTCCACTAGAGTGGTAATCTTTATTATGAAAAGTACATACCTTAATTTAGTCGAAAGGTGGGATACTAGGTCCACCACTTTCAGCTACAAGAAGCTCATTTTCTAAACATTGGGTGAATTGTTGTAGGAGATTTTCCTCAGTTTTTGGAGGGTCAACTTGGATTCCTTTGTGAGAAATGTACTGGCCAAGAACTACACCTTCCTGCATCATCATGAAGCACTTTTCAATATTCAAGGATAGGTTTTGGTCTTCACATCTCTATAGGACCTTCTTGAGATTCTCCAGTGCTTCATTAAAATCAACACCATAGGTAGTAAAGTCATCCATATAGATTTCCATGCAGTCAAGGGAGATGTCTGAAAATAAGCTAATGACTGCTCTTTGGGAAGTTGTAGGTGCATTTCATAGGCTAAATGGAAGTACTGAATAAGCATACGCTTTCCACAGGCAGGTGAAGGTTGTCTTCTCCTAGTCCTCAGGTGCAATTGGAATCTGGTTGTAGCCACTGGATCCGTCTAAGAAAGAAAAGTATTTTTTTCCTACAAGTGAGTCCAAAACTTGATCTATAAAAGGCAAGTCTTTCTTAGTTGCAGCATTAAGTTTTCTATAATCAACACAAACTCGCCACTTGGCTTTCTTCTTTGGCATGATTACTAATGTAGGCACCCACTGACTATCTGAAATGGGATAGATAAATCCATCATCTACCAATTTTTTAAGTTTTTTTTAACAATTTCTCTCAATGTAGGGTTGATTTCTCATTGAGTTGACAATCATCTCCAATGTAGATCCTATGAGTGTAGAGCTTAGGATCTAGTCCCTTCATATCATGATAGTCCCATGCAAATACATGCTGATGAGACTTTAGTAAGTCTTCTATTGTAGGAACAACGTTTGCAGGAAGAGCATCTACAAGAAGAACGTCTATAGGAATAGTGGTTGTAGGAAGAACATGCAGAAGTGTTCTGACCGAAGTAGAATATAATGCTTCCTCCACTTCATAATGGTTTTGAATTATACTAGATAACACTTCATCTTCATCTTGAAACTGCAAGAAAGGGCTTCTATCTAACATCATGAGTTGTGCCACTAAGTTAACTTCCTCAACCTCTTCACCAACTTGTGGTCATACATAATCCTCTTCATTATGAGTTGACTGAGCAGGAAGATAAAAAGCAAACTTCTTAGTATTCCTGCCATCAGAAATAGTCATGTCACCTAACTGACACCCAATATAAGTGTTTGTTGTTGCAAACCATGGCCTTCCAAGAATGATAGGATATCCTTCTAGGGTGGCCTTAGGAGAGAGGTTCATGAAATCTGGTGGATACTCCCAAGAGTTTAGAATTACCACAAGGTCTTCTATTATACCATCAGGCTTCATAGTAGAACTATCAACAAGTTGCAAGATAGTAGGAGTAGATCTGATACTTGCAATATTTAGTTGTTGCAAGATGTCCCTAGTCATCGCATTAATTGCTGCCCCCAAATTAATCAAGGCATTTTTTACTTGGATCTCATTGATAACAACTGCTTCTATAGGGCTTCCTAGGTCATTATACTTGGGAATAGTGTCTTTTCCCAATATGATATCAATGAGCTAGCCCACCACATGAACTTTAGTTGGGTCTTTCATCTTCCTACCTGGCTTCTTAAGACAAGCTTCCTTGGTAGCTTTGTCATAGATTGGAACATCCTTTATGGCTTGAAATAGGGGTATTTGAACACATATATGCTTTAGTTGATCCATGATGTCAAAATTTGTATCTTCCTTGTCTTCCTTCTGCTTGGAAACTTTCAATCCCTAAGGAAATAATGGCTCTTGTGTAGTCTTCCTGGCTGGAATTGGTTCAGGATTTTTAGGTACATTGACTGAATGGGGTCATTTAGAGGTTCCTTTTCCTCTTCCATAGGTAACTCATTGATGGTGGGTGTGGAAGGAGTTGGTAAATTAGTTCTTGAATGCAATTGAATGTCACTTATACTCACAACATATGCTGGGAATTGATTTGAATCAGCAAAGTATATTGGCTTCTATTGTGGTGTGTTATTTGGGTAGGGTGTGGGCTAAGTTGTTAGTTGAGTAGGTTTGGGTGCATTAGAGCTTGAATTAGTAGGTGGAGGAATTATAGCAAGCTATTAGGATTGAGAAGATGGCTACATGCAACTAGCTATTTGGTTTGACCCAAAAAATGATAGTGGATCTGGTAGCATACCTTGTCTTGGAACCCAGGGCTTCCTTTGTGAAACAAAGTAGATTTGATCTTCCTCAGTCTGAATTGGTTTGAAATCAGGTGGAATTTTTCTATCAATGTTAGCTACCATCTTGCATCTGCAGTCCTTCTTCTTCTGTCTACAATGAGGGTAGTATTTTGTCAACGTTGCCTCTACCTCCTCATGTTTATCTTTGGCCCGAAGTGTATCCAACTGAGTAGCTAAATTGTTTGTAATATCTTCCCAAGGAACTTGAGTGATATCTCCTCCTACCATCAGGTCCAAAGCATCGATGCAAATCTCATTCATTCTTCTCAGGAAAATAAAATTTTGTGATTCTTCATTGAGTGTATGGTGTGGATATTTCTGCAAGCAAAACAAAAACCTTGAAATATAATCTTCCAAGCTCTCATCTTCCTTTTGTTGCATCCTAAATACATCAAATCCTCTCGTATCACTACCCCTACAATATTCCTTGTATTTTCCAAGGAGCTTTGTCTTCATGTCCTCCCAATTTTCTATGGCATCTCTACCTAGACTCATAAACCATCCTAGTACATCTTCTTTTAAAGTGGTAGGAAATAACTCAAGCCTAGGAGCATCAGTGGTACAGTCATGACTCTGACAGAATATGTCAAACTCAAACAAGAGGGTATCACCCATGTCTTCTTGATGGATTCCCAAGGAAAAGAGTTTATCAATCTAGTTTTGACCTTTAGTGGAGGCTTCAAAACTTAGTCAAATCAGGATATGCATCAGCAAAGGGAAATGGTTCCTCTTTCTTCTTCATTTCTAGGAAAATTTGGAGGCTCAACTAGTTGAAATGGATCAGGATCATTCTTCTATACATATAGTATCAACTCAACATCAGCTAACTCACATAAAGAATGAGCAAAAGAATGGTAGATCATTACTTTTCTAAACAAGGGGTATTCTAAGAACAACTCAAGAGAAGTGCTATCGTAGAGAAACTATCAATACCTCCAAAGGAATTCCTAGCTTGACACCATCCCCGGAAATGGAACCAAAAATGTTGGCCTCCTATAATGATTTGATAACTCAGCATTTACAACCATGATTTAGATATTGGACATCTAGCCTGAATAGTTATTTTAATCATCATGAAGGTGCATTTAAATTGTCAACCCAGGGATGTGAACTTGAAATGGAACAACACAATATGTACACTAGGAACTCTTAAGTAGCCATTTCTAATCTACAGCTAAGAAACACACAATACGGGAAGTAAATTGCTTGAAAAGGAAATAAAGCAAATTTTGAACATCAACCAACAAATATGTTGAACTAAAAAATGCATAATAGGAATAAGATCTGGGCAACAAACATGAACTACTCTGTCTACTTTGGTTGTAGGAACTGACACAGAATGGACTTCTAGTGGTTGTAGGAGCAATCAATGCCATATTTCTAACTAAGTACAGAACATGAAATAATAATTAAACTAATTACTCTAAAAAATGGATTACTCACAAAGTGGAACCCCTTGGATGAGTATCCACTAAGACTAATACAAACTCAAATACTTAAACTTAGACTATCTCTCATTCATTGGAAAATGTATAAATAGAGTAACATCATGGATGTATTGAGAAGTGGAGAATGCTTGATACATTATCAATATCATTTACCAACAACAATCAAGAACTAATAACCCCCAAGAAGGAGATTCAAATTCTTATTTATTCTACCAAGTAAACAGGGTGGTCAACTCCCACTAACTGAGAGGATGCCATTTAGGGAAAGTGAGGAAAAGAGTGGTAGAGCAGTTATGTCTACAGGGAATCCAGTTCGACATGCATGCCCAAACATGGACTCAGCACTACAATAACAACCACGATTGATCAATGCCATAAATACAAGGTAGTTACAATTGACTGTCGTAGGGAATCTGCTACTACTATCCTTCAGTTGACTCCTTTGAATGATTCCCCTGCATGATCATCTGACAGTTTCCTTTCTCAACTTAGCATCCACAAATTGTGTCCTACATAATGATTTCAGTATGCATAATAATTGTACATCTATTATCACCTTAAAGAACATTCATCAACCATAGGAAAAATCAATATACATAATGCACATAATATGCCAATGTCATTAAAAATTCACAGAGATAGAGTTAAACACAATGTCAATGGTTTGAGGGAAACATTATGCAAATATTAACACTTAACTACTAAAGTTCATGACACTTCCAACAAATGGACTATAAATTCTATCCAAAATTTGACCAAAAACTAGCCTCATTAATCATGGCACTCAAGGTCTATGGAGACTAGAAAATTATCATCAACCAGGTCAATGATGAATACCAAACGAAAGATGAAAAATTCACTCCATACAAGAAACTGGTGGAAAGCCTCAAATAATTCTTCATTGACATCGCCTTTGAACAAATACCAAGAGAAAACATCAGAGCAATGGATGCTATGGAAACAATTGGATCACTACTAGATATCCCATGCAATGTCCCCAAGCATGAATTCCTAGTAGAGAAACTTCTCGTAACAATTTTTGAGGTACCAGAGTTTGAATTCATGTGTGAAATCATTGGTCCTAGTGAACCTTGGTATTAGGACATTTACACCTACTTGAAAATAGGAGTCCTCGTTGATATCACCCGAACCTTAAAAGAACATTTGTCAAGAATTCATCTCACTTTGTTATCTTAGGAGACACCCTATACCATAGGAGTATCGAAGGAACCTTGTTGGGATGCCTTAACCCTGATGAAGCTTTGACTGCTTTAATCGAGGTACACAATGGAATTTTTGGATCACATTCAAGTGGCATGAACTTTGCTAAGAAACTATTGAGGACTGGGTACTATTGTTCTATGATGGAGAAATAAGCTCACGACTATGTCCAAAATTTTTTGCACTATCAACAACATGGGGACCTCATCCATAACACATTGGCACTTTTCATAATGGGGGCTCGATCTCATTAGTAAAATCACACCCACTTCATCTAATGGAAACAAGTTCATTATCACCACCACTGAGTACTTCACAAAGTGGGTAGAGGCCATCCCAATGACCTACATCATAGGGAAGTAGATATCCAAGTTCATCATGAACTACCTCATATATCGCTACGGTGTCCCACAAGACCTTATCTTAGATAATAGGACACATTTCAAAAACCAGGATGTCCAAGAACTATGCCAAAAATTCAATATCCAACATCGCTTCTCTACTCCATACTACCCCCAAGGAAACAACCAAGTTGAGGCTTCTAATAAAACCATATTGAAAATCCTAAAGAAAATAGTCAATG
>VDFB02346049.1:0-16273 GCA_007258455.2 Sequoia sempervirens | reverse complement strand
GAAACCAAAAACAAAGACAACCGAAGACGCAGAGTCGGGGCTGGAAATGGAACTCGAAAAAGAAACCAAAGGCAATATCCAAATTCTGATTCCATTATGGTTCCGCCTCTTCCAGGCAAAGAAAAACACAAGGCAAGGAAGAAAAGAAAGATCTAGCCATCTGAGACATGAACACTTAGCACGCTGAGCTCAACCCTGGTGGGAGCCCATTTACCCCACGTGCCAAAATGATAGAAAATTCCCAAGCTAAATATTTTTCAGAAAAATCAAAGGCAAACAACTGGAAAATGAGAACAACCAAAATAGGCACTAACATAATGCCTAATGAAAACACCCATTTATACAAGATCTAAGATGCATAGGAGGCAATTAAGCCATGACACAACCCTAAGCATTGCACTGCAAAAAAAAAGAGACCAAGGGAGAAACTCTTGCAACAATCCCCCTAGCACAAGAAATGGGTTCAAACCTATGACCTCAACTCTGATACCAATTTTTGCATAGGCAGTTTCCATTGCAACAAAATATCAACCTATTAATGCCTGATGCAGCTGCCAGATTTATACAAGATCCAAGATCCATAGGAGGTAGTTAAGCCATGTCACAAACCCAAGCATCGTGTTGCACAACACAAGGAGACCAAGGGAAAAACTCTTACAACATTATAGGCCCAGAAAGCAGGTTTCAACTGAAGGTGCTAATCATGAACAATGTCATTAATAGTCTTCTTATGGATCTTGAGGATCATTTTGTATGCTTTTGCCTGGCTATTTCCATGGGGGTAATATAGGGTAGAAAAGTGATGTTGGATGGAGAATCTAGTACAAAGCTCACATACATCTTGGTTTTTGAAGGGTGTTCCATTGTTAGTAATGATAGTTTAAGGGATACCATAATGAAAAATAAAATAGCTAAGGATACATTTTGCTATTTGTTTGGCAGTGATATAGGTTAAGGGTATAAATTCTATCCACGTTGTTAAATACTTCATGGTAGTTATGATAAACTTATGTCCATTGGATGAAGTAAGGGATATCTTTCCTATGAGATCAAGTCCCCATTGTGAGAAGGGATAAGGTGTTGTGAGTGGACGTAGCTCTTATGTAGGTGCATGAAAAAGATCACTGTGTTGCTGATATTGAAGGCACTTCTTTAAATAATGTATAGCTTCTTGTTCCATTAATGACCAATAGTATCCATTTATTAGAAACTTCTTTACTAGATTAGGCTTGCTAGAGTGAGACCCAAAAACACCTTCATGTACCTCTTGTAAGGCAGTTTGAGCTTCTTACACATTGAGACATCAAAGTAATGTTCCATCAAGACTTTGGTGGTATAAAGTATCTCCAAGGATAGTAAAGCACACAGTTTGAAAGATAAAAGTTTTCTCTGGTTACTTGTAAGGTGAGGTGGTATGGTTCCATGTTGGATAAAGGCATAGGTGTCTTGGTACCAAGGTGAATCAGGACCAACAACATCACACACAATTTTGGATTCTAGGATATTGAATGCTAGTATAAACAATTATTCCATGAGGAATTCAAACCTAGGAATGTTTTTTGGTATATCAAGAAGTGAACCATTGATTTCCATAGCATCAAAAACTCTATTGTTGATTCTTGGAACCTATTCAAATAAGATGACTAGAAAGTAATGCTTAAAACTAGCCACCATTCTCTTATAAGGCATCAAATTATCATCCTTAGTTTGGTATTCATTGTTCACTTGTTTGATGACCAATTGTAAATCTCCATAAACCTGTAGCTCTTTAATTTTCCATTCAACAACCATTTTTAGCCCAATGATAAGTGCTTCATATTTGGCTATATTATTTGTGCAAGGAAAGTCAATTCTATATGTTTTAGATATACTATATCCTTGAGGTATGAGAAAAAGGATACCAAAACCTAATCCATGTTAAGTATGAGATCTTTCAAAGTATAGTGTCCAACAGTTTACCTGAGTTTTCACAAGGATTCCCTCATCAAGAAAGTATGATATTAATGGTTTATTATCTTCTATAGGTTCTTTTGCTAATTTACTTGCTATCACTTTTCCTTTGGTTGATTTTTTGTCAACATATTCTATGTCGAATTCACTAAGTATCATGGCCCACTTCACCATTCTTCTTGTGAAAGTTTCTTTTGCCAATAAATATTTCAAAGGATCACCTTTGGATATTATCTTGATCTATCAATTCAACATGCAATGTCTAAGCTCTTGAGATGTGAAGATAACTGCTAAACAAGCTCGTTCAATAGGTGTATAGTTAAGTTCATAACCAACCAGGATATGGCTGATGTAGTACACTGCTCTTTCTCTATTATTCTCATGAATATGTGCTTACAAGGATCCTAAAGATGCTGATGTCACTGATACATATAAGATCATAAATTTATCCTTTATAGGAGGTGTAGTGTTTTTAATCAGCTCATAACTAGGAACATGAATTCCTCTACTCAAGGATTGAACATCACAACTGGCAGTCATGACCTACTAAAGAACCTCATTTAATTATCAACCCAGGGATGTAAACTTGAAATGGGCACAAGATATGCACTAATCACCCTTCCAGACATACATGATTCCTAAAATGCCTTATACTGGAATTTAAGTACTGGAAACAACTTTACTGTTTAACTTTGCTTGGAAATGAAAAACTTGAAAGATAACCTATTCTGCTCCTAGTGGCTACAGGAACAGTTGACAGCTTTGTGTTTCTGCCAGCTGCAGGAACAGTCACATTAACTTCTATGAAGGGAAATGCAGCTATTCTAACTTGCAGAATAAAAGTATGGACAGTTCCCTAAGTGTCCCCCCTTAGGTAGTGCCAAAAGCAGACAACAGATTAGGTGAAAAACTTCATAAGCTTTATTGATTCAATGCAAACAAGTATATGGCACAATCTCTTGGCTAAATTTCTAAGACTGAAAGTGTGTTACAATAGCGATTTTTTTTCAGCCCCTTCTATGAAGGAGAATGGGCTATTTATTGAAAACTAATCCTAACTACTAACCAACCTTCCCTTATAAAACGGGAGGCATTTATTACATTTAACCAACTTAAGTAAAGAGGTGAATGACAATGTAAGAACTAAGTCAAATTGGTTTAGCAATCTTAAAGCGCCATCATCCTGGATTCATGCACCACCAAGATGCCTGGCCTAGATTTCTAGAACACTCTCCCTGCATGGCGGATGAGTTGAAACTGTCTCCTCATCTTTTGTTGTTGAACCAGTCTTTATGGATTTGGTCTTCAATTCTTCAAGTGGAAATTGAATTCCCTTCCTTCAATCGTGGTACCTGCAAAATATCTCGCCATCTTTTCCTGAGGAAGAAGGTTAGCTCAACACGTTCATCCTTTAAGACAATCCATTACTTTATTCATTCATTCATTAAGTATTAAACTAAGGCAAACATTGTTTCAGATATGGCTGCAGGAAGTTTTGGTAGTGGAGGCTGCAGGAAGGTTTATGATCACAAAGAGCCATAAAGTATTTATCAGACTAATAAAACATTAAAGGTAATAATCATGGGACTTCTTATCACAATATACTCATCATATTTAAGTCATAAAAAGGTCTATATCCTATCCCATAAATAGACTGAATGTTTGTTTTAGCATAATAAAAACAACAAAGTATTTATAAAAGTATGATCAAAATGTGCCAAAGACTTGGCTCATCACTCCCCTCAACCAACTACTTGTTGGACCCTTCAGCAAGTCTAGCATTCCTTCTTCTGGAAAACTCTCTCAGATCTGCACTCAGTTGTTGTCCACATTCGCCATTCTGGAAACTCCAGAAGTGAGCTCGCATTGCCTCCAGCCTTTGCCATCTATTATCTTCAGAACTTCTATTATAAGTGTTGTTATCCCCCTATATAGCCAATAATGGCCATAGGAGAATAGGCGGCTGCATAACCAAGGGCAACCAATTCTCCTTCTTTGTTCTAGCATTCCTCATGTACCTCTCTGCCCTTCTGGTTGCTGCATACAAGGTATTGGGAGTATGTGGTTCTGCTTTCTTTAATTGAAATGAAAGATTCTCCCATCTGTTCTGAATGTGCAGGGTTGCAACATTAAAATCACTATTTATAATTTGGAAGTATTGATAAAATACCTCTTGTCTTAGAGGCTCAATTAGTGGCCTGGCTCTTTCATCTCTCCACAATTTCTTCCAATCAAAGTAAATACCCATTCCATTTCTAGATTCATTTCTTACAGACAATGGCATATTTGCTTCATCATGCATATGGCTATCAAATTGTTCTCCTATTCTTATTTTATTGGTGATCTAGGAGATTAGAGTGCTGATATGAATGTCACTAACATAACATAAGGGATTCCATTCCTTATCCTGGGATACAGTGAAATTATGCAGATAAAATTCACATAGGGGGCTCCTGATGTGCAGAGGTGAATCCCCGTATGCTTCATAAAATTCCTCAGAGGTATCCAAAGAAGGATTCTTACCTTTCCAGACTCTAATTAGTTGGAAGTTCAAATACAACTCCTTGAGATACATTGTGTAGATAGGTGAAGGTGCATGACATTGTATCAGTTGTGGAATCATCTCTACCAACTAGTTGAGAGTGTCATTCAAGTTAGCAATTTCCAGATTCTTGTTCTAGATTACCCTTTGTAGTCTGTCAATTTCAAGTGCAGAAGCAGTCTGTTGTTGCTAAAGTTCTTGAAAACATGCCATTCCTGCAACAAAGTTTGTGACATGGAGTGGTGGTCTATGATTATAGCACACCGCAGGTGTCTCCTGTACTTCTTCAAACACATCCACCTTACCTTGCTCTTCTTCTCCAATTACCTCTGCATTATGTGATTGCTCAGGGCTATCCTATCCCAAATCACCATCTTGTTGCCGATCTTCCTGTCCTTCCTGACCAACAAGAATCTCATCAGTCATGCCAATGTTTTCATGCTCTTCTTCTGACGAAAACACAACTGGCTCTTCCTCCTTCTCATCACATTCCATATCTTCCTGTAGCTGATTTGCAATGGTAGCCAACTTACTTCAGGTGTACTCACAACCTCCTGGATAACAGGTTCTTCTTCTCTCAGATCAGGACTGGAAGGATCTAAAGGCTGTGTGGCAGGAGTAGCATTAAGTGATTGGAGGGCTGCCTGGTTTTGGAGCCTGGAGCTCCTTCTTATGGAAGTAGGAACTGTTTTATGCTTTTTGGAAGGTTTTGCTGCAGGAACAGAGAAGTTTCCCTTTTTCTTTCTTTTTACAGGCTCAGGGGTTGCTACAACAGGTGACTTTCCTTTCCTATCCTTGGGAGACGGCTCATGAATTTTGATAGGACCTTGTGTCGGCTACTTGGGAGTTCTTTCAGAAAGAGGAACATCATCCTATGAACTAGATGATTCCTGAGGAGAGGACATAGCAGTACAGGTTTGGCCTGCGGACTAGGAGGTTCGTTGCTTAAAGGTAAGAGGTTCACCCCTAGGTCTTTCATTTTGAATTTTAGGGTTGAATTGGACCGTGAATTCCTCCCAAGTCATTCCTGATGCATCTTGAATGAATTTTTCAACAAGTAATTTAATAAGGCAGTGGTGAGATACAGAGTTAACCCTGCCCTTTTTAAATTCAGCAGCACTGTTGGATAGCAAATTGTAAAGAAATTTGGGAATATTCATCAACGAGTTAGTATACCTCATTGACTAGTAGCTTGGATAGAAAATTGTAAAGAAAGTTAGAATATAGTTTAGAATAGAGCTTTAGGCGATGCCCATTGACTAGTAGCTTGAATCAGACCTCATCAATGGTCCTTAATTGAACAACACCATTGGTGAATACCTCCTCTATCTCATATGGACCCAACCATCTGGTTTGTAGTTTTCCTGGACTGTCCTTATATCATGAGTCATAAAGCAGAGCCCAATCTCCTGCTTTGAATTTCTTTTCCTTGATGTATTTATCATGCCACCTTATTCTCTGATTTTGTATCATCTCAGTGTGCTACAGGGCATTCTTTCGGAGCTCATCCAGAGCATTGAGCTGCATGACTTTGTCCTTTTGTGCATTTGTTAAATCCATGTCCATCTCTAATGTTGTTCTTAGAGTCTTATGTTTGAATTCTATTGGCATCACAACTGTTTTACCATACACCATTTCAAAAGGTGTATATCCTGTAGCAGTCTTCCAGGTAATACGGTAGGCCCATATAGCTTTTGGTACGGTAACCTTGTGGCCCGATCCTTCCCTATGAATCTACAATTTTAGTCAAAATGGCTTCTATGTCCCTATTGGTGACCTCAACCTGGCCATTGGCCTGGGGATGATAAGGAGTTGATTTCATGTGTCGTATATTGTATTCATTTACTAAGGTTGTGATAAGTGTAGAAGTGAATTGTGCTCCTTGATCTGTCACTATTTCCCTAGGGACACCAAACTTGGTGAATATTTCCTCATAGAGGAATTCAACTACTTTATTATCCCTAGCATGTTTCATAGGTTTAGCCTCTACCCATTTTTTCACATAATCTGTGCATACAAGGATGTAGGACTTACCATTGGAAGGTGGATCAATTGTTCTACAAAATCTAGTCCCCATTTGTTGAAAGGGGTGTAATGACAACTTGTGGAAATAGAGGCACATCTCATCAGAGTAAGTTAGTCTTCCCATCCTTTTGACATACATCACATCTCTTGGTATATTTGGCTGCATCTCTATGAAGGAGTTGGCCAATGGTAGCCAGTATTTAAAATTTTTGTTCTTTTGTTCTTTTTGGTAAGAAAAATGTCCACCCTACTGACTCATCATGAAGCCTTTGCGTAAATTATATCATGAGTGTCCTCTTGTACATATCTCCTCATAGCTTGATTGTACTGTATAAAACATGCAATCTACAATCCAAGAAAAGTTAAAGCTTTTCTCTACCAATAATCTCTTTTCTTTAGGGGAGAATTGAGGAGGAGTTCTTCCTGTGGTCAGATAATTTGCTATATCAACATACCATGGGTGAATAACCTTGATTGCAAATAGGTGCTCATTAGGAAATGAGTCTTCAATAAGCACAGAGTCATCTTGCCTTTGAATTCTAGAAAGGAAATCAACAACCACGTTGGCTTTACCTGGCTTGTCCACAATTGTAATGTCAAATTCCTGCATCAGCAATAACCATCTTGCCAGTCTCTCAGCTATTGAGATTTTGTTCATGAGATACCGGATTGCTACATGATTAGTGTGGACAAATATCTGATAACCGGTGATGTAATGCCTGAATTTATTGAGGGCATAGATGATTGCCAACATTTCTTTCTTTGTAATAGTTTAGTTTAATTCAGCCCCTTGCAGATTTTTGCTTATGTATTAGAGTGCATGTTTTGTTGAACCACCCTTCTACCCTAACACAGCTCCAATGGCATAATTAGATGCATCGGTATGAATATGAAATTGAAGTGACCAATTAGGTCCTTTTAGAACAGGTGCCTGTGTAAGGGCGACTTTTAAATCAAGGAATGCTTTTCACATTCCTCTGTCAAAAAGAAAAATCTCCATATTTCTTTAGTAGACTATATAAGGGTTTATTGTTTTGGCTGAAGTCCTTGATGAATCTTTTGTAGTATCCAGCATGGCCTAGAAAGCTCCATACTTCTTTCTGCTTGGCAGGAAAGGGTAGATTAGAGATGACCTCAATCTTAGTAGGATCAACCTGTATTCCTACAACAGAAATATAATGACCAAGCACTATTCCCTCCTGCATCATCATGAAGCACTTTTGACTATTCAACGATAGGTTGTGATCTTCATATCTCTATAGTACTTTCTTCAAGTTGGCTTGAGCTTCTTCAAATGTTGTACCATAAATAATAAAGTCATCCATGTATATTTCCATGCAATCATATGAGATGTCTGAGAAGATGCTTATGACTGCCCTCTAGAAAGTTGTAGGAGCATTATAGAGACCAAAAGGCAAAACTGAATAGGAAAACATTCTCCAAGGGCATGTAAAAGTAGTCTTTTCTTGGTCCTCAGGAGCAATTTTTATTTGATTGTACCCACTGAAGCCATCTAAGAATGAGAAGTACTTTTTCCCAGCTAAATTATCTAGAACTGTATCAATTAATGGAAGAGAAAAGTAATCTTTCTTTGTTGCCAAGTTGAGCTCTCTATAATCTACACATACCCTCCATTTTCCTCCTTTCTTAGGAACAATAACCAATGGGGAAACCCACTGACTATCCGAGATTGGGTAGATAAAGCCAGTTGTTAACATTTTCTGCAATTCTTCTTTAACAATTTCTCTCAAAGCTAGATTGATTCTTCTTTGAGGCTGCCTGATAGGTCTGAAGTCACTATTAATGTATATGCAATGTGTATAGAGTTTTGGGTCTAAACCCTTCATGTCACCATATTCCCAAGCAAAAGCTGACTTATGTCTGGTAAGCATTTTGACCATAGATTCGTGTTGCTCACTGGTGAGGTTTTTATTGATGCTCAAGGTTTTTCCTACAGCTACCTCAACTTGGGAGGTTAAATCTACCATAGATACTTCAAGCATAAATGGAATTTCTACCTCGTGGGGTAGCAAGGTGTGTAAGTAGTCAGTTGTTGCAGGATAATGGGCTGATGTAGGTGAAGGAAGAATGGTCTGCAAGGAACATGGATTTTTTTTCACAATGAAAGTATTCGGTACCATAGTTATTCAGCAAGATATTGGACAGTATACCTTCTTCTTCTTGTTGTGCAATGAAAGGCTCTTTGGTAATCATCATTAAATTGGCCACGGAGTTCACTTCCTCCTCTTCTCCCAAATTTGGCCAAACAACCTCTCCAGACTCAAGTTGGGGCAGGGCTGGAGAATAGAGGGTAAGCTTCTTTGTGCTATACCCATCAGATATTGTCATGTTACCCAACCTACAACCAATGTAAGCATCAACAATAGCCAACCAAGGCCTTCCTAGTATGACATGGTATCCCCCCAATGATGCCTTTGGAGATAAGACCATAAAGTCAGCAGGGTACTCCTAGAATCCAAGGTGACTACCAGGTCTTCAACTACCCCATCAGGTTTGATAGTTGAGCTATCAACAAGCTGTAATATTGTAGGTGTAGCCCTTAGGTCTGAAATATTAAGTTTTACAATCAGGTCCTTTGTCATGACATTGATAGTTGCACCAAGATCTACTAAAGCATTCTTAATTTGCAACCCATTAATATTGATCTCCACAACAGGGCTTCCTGAATCTAAATATTTTGGGATGCTAAGGTTCCCTAGCATTAAGTCAGAGAGTTGGCCTATGACATGGACAGTTTGAGGGTCTTTCTTTTTCCTCCCCGGTTTCTTCAAACATGCCTCCTTGATGGCCTTGCTATAGATAGGTACTTCTTTAATTGCTTGGAACAAGGGAATTTTCACACATATATGCTTTAGCTGGTCAAGGATGTCAAAGGTAGGTTCCTCTTATTTTTTTACATTTTCACCTTCCAACCTTTGTGGGAAAGGAGGGGACACTTTATCAATGCCTTAGGTAATGATGGAATCTGAACTGGCTCATTTGGTTGGGCTTGGTCATTGGTATCTTCTTCTTGGTTAGTCTCCTCAGATGGCAATTCTAAGATTATGGGAGGAGATGGTGTGGGAAGCACAGTTCCTGAACGTAAATTGATATTATTCAGGTTAAGAGCATAGGCAGGCTGATGATTAGGATCAACAAAATAGACTTGCTGCTGCTGCTGCGGTTGCTGGTTATTTGGATTAGGTGCTTCCTGAGCAGGTAGTTGGGTTGGTTTTGGATTCTGACCTTGATTAGCTGCAGGAGGTGGCATAATGGATTGCTGCAGGAAACCAGTGGGTGGATTTGACCATTGCTGGCCTCCTCTCCATTGGTTGGACTGTTGCCAATTCCCTTGCGGAGGCTGCCACTGATTTTGCTGTGGTGATTTCCAATTCCCTTGTGAGGATTTCCAACAGTTTTGCTGGGCATTTGGCCAAGGGTTATTCCACTGAGGTTGGGAGTATGGCCCATAGTTTGGAGGGTACTAGTTTTTCCATTGACTATTATATGAACCAAAATTTTGCAAAGGGTCCTGAGGCATACCTTGTCTTGGGGCCCATGGCCTGCGCTGAGCAATAAAGAACACTTCCTCCTCTCCTTCAATGGTTTTGAACTCGGTAGGGAGATGTTGTACCTCCAAATTGGCCACTGCTTTGCATCGACAGTCTTTCTTTTTTTGTCAGTAGTGGGGGCAATATTCAGCTAACATTGCCTCAGCTTCCTCTTCCTTCCTTCTAGCTTGCATAGTATCCAATTGAGTAGCTACATCATTGATGATATCCTACTTGAAGTTAGACAAGAGATTGGTAATCTCCCCTTTAGATACTCCAGAGCCACTTCCTTTTATAGAAGAGGGTCTAAACCCCCTTCCCTTCTTTACAGCTGCTCTGGAGTAATTAAGACAGATTTTCTTGATATCATCCCAATCACTTTGGGTGACATCACCTCTTGCCATGAGGTCAAGGGCCTCCATGCAAGTATCATTGACTCCCCTTAAGAAGAGAAGTTTTTGAGATTCCTCATTCAGCTCATGATGAGTATTCTTTTGCACACTAAACAAGAATCTTGACACATAATCCTCCAAGGTTTCATCCTCCTTTTGTGACATTTTGAAGATGTCATCTCCTCTCAAATCATTTCCTCTACAATACTCTTTATATTTACTCAAGAACGGAGTCTTCATTTCATCCCAAGTGTTAGCTACATTGCTTCCCAATCCCATGAACCATCTCAAGGCTGCCTCCTTTAGAGTAGAGGGAAACAATTTCAGCTTGTGTGCTGAGGTTGTATAGTCATAGCTTCTACAAAGGATGTCAAATTCAAACAAGAAGGTATGAGCGTCCTCAGTAATAAGTCTATAGAACTTTGGCAGTAAGGAGGCAGGGATGTTCTTGAGGTTATTATTGTCATGTAGGTCAGGGATTGGAAATGGAAAAATAGGATTTTCCATTCTTGGTTGTATTCTTGGATTAGCTCTTGGTTGATGAACTACAAGAGCAAGTGGATTATTTGATTCTATTCCTTCGGATAGGTTAAAGCTTAGTTCAGAGGAATAAGATGAAGTAACTAAGTCTTGGCCAGCATCCAGATATGGGTCGTCTTGGAATAGGTTCGGTTCAATCTCTTCAATATCTATGCTCCCAGGAAGGAATCTTCCAAATTGGTCTCTTCTTCTATGCATACAACAAAAGTAAACTAACTATGGAGATGTTGGAATGCAAAATTCTAAACTAAAAATACTAAGAATGAAATCTTAAACTCTTTACTAGCATGCCTGTAATAGGTTCTTAGTTTGACACCATCCTCGGCAACGGCACCAAAAATGTAGTGTTCTTTAATCAGCTCAATAACTAGGAACATGAATTCCTCTACTCAGGGATTGAACATCACAACTGGCAGTCATGAACTACTAAAGAACCTTATTTAATTATCAACCCAGGGACGTAAACTTGAAATGGGACAACACAAGATATGCACTAATCACCCTTCCAGACATACATGATCCCTAAAATGCCTTATACTGGAATTTAAGTACTGGAAACAACTTTACTGTTTAACTTTGCTTGGAAATGAAAAACTCGAAAGATAACCTATTCTACTCCTAGTGGCTGCAGGAACAGTTGACAGCTTTGTGTTTCTGCCAGCTGCAGGAATAGTCACATTAACTTCTATGAAGGGAAATGCAGCTATTCTAACTTGCAGAATAAAAGTATGGACAGTTCCCTAAGTGGGCCCCCTTAGGTAGTTCCAAAAGCAGACAACATATTAGGTGAAAAACTTCATAAGCTTTATTGATTCAATGCAAACAAGTATATGGCACAATCTCTTGGCTAAATTTCTAAAACTGAAAGTGTATTACAATAGCAATTTTTTCTAGCCCCTTCTCTGAAGGAGAATGGGCTATTTATTGAAAACTGATCCTAACTACTAACCAACCTTCCCTTATAAAACGGGAGGCATTTATTACATTTAACCAACTTAAGTAAAGAGGTGAATGACAATGTAAGAACTAAGTCAAATTGGTTTAGTAGTCTTAAAGCGCCATCATCTTGGATTCATGCACCACCAAGATGCCTGGCCTAGATTTCTGGAACACTCTCCCTACATGGCGGATGAGTTGAAACTGTCTCCTCATCTTTTGCTGTTGAACCAGTCTTTATGGATTTGGTCTTCAATTCTTCAAGTGGAAATTGAATTCCCTTCCTTCAATCGTGGTACCTACAAAATATCTCGCCATCTTTTCCTAAGGAAGAAGGTTAGCTCAACACATTCATCCTTTAAGACAATCCATTACTTTATTCATTCATTCATTAAGTATTAAACTAAGGCAAACATTGTTTCAAATATGGCTGCAAGAAGTTTTGGTAGTGGAGGCTACAGGAAGGTTTATGATCACAAAAAGCCATAAAGTATTTATCAGACTAATAAAACATTAAAGGTAATAATCATGGGACTTCTTATCATAATATACTCATCATATTTAAGTCATAAAAAGGTCTATATCCTATCCCATAAACAGACTGAATGTTTGTTTTAGCATAATAAAAATAGTAAAGTATTTATAAAAGTATGATCAAAATGTGCCAAAGACTTGGCTCATCGGGAGAGCATCAAAAACTAAAGGAGTTCCCCAAATAATCTTTGACCTACTAAAAAGCTTGTTCATTTTTCCATCCCATTTGAAGGTTACATCCTTATGGAGCAAGTGTGTTAAAGGATGAAATTTATTCGTTAATTGGGCTATGAATCTTTTGATTGACTACATTCTTCCCTGTAAGCTATGCAATTGTTTCAATTTCTTCAAGGGAGGAATTTCCATGATATATTTGACCTTTCCTGGATCTACCTTGATGCCTCTTCAAGATATAATGAAACCCAATAGTTTTCTTGATCTTACGTAAAACACTTCTTTGGATTTAGACATAAGTTGTGCTCTTCTAACCTGTAAAATATTTTAGCCATATTACCTAGATTTCCTTATCTTGTGATATATTTTTCCAAAAGATCATCTACATAGTCTTCCATGGTTATGTGAAAAATATCATGAAATATAGTAGTCATGACCCTTTGGTAGCTAGATCCTGCATTCTTTAGGCCAAATTCCATGGCATTCTAGAAAAGAGTTCCCTAAGGACAAGTGAATGCTATTTTATGTTGGTCATCAGGTGCTATCTTGATTTGGTTTTATTTGGAGAAGTTATCCACATGAGAAAGTATTTCATGATTGGCTATCAAATATACTATCATGTAAATATTTAGGAGGGGGAAATCATCCTTTGGGAATGCTTTGTTGAGGTCTCTGAAATTAGTGCAAATCCTTATGCCCCCAATGGGTTTCAAAATTGGTACTAGGTTGGAAACCCACTTAGGATAATCAATAGGTCTAGTGAATCCAACATCAAGTAGTTTATGAAGTTCCATTTTGACTAGGAGTGCTATATGAGGGTGCATCTTGTGAAGCTTTTGTTTCATTAGTTTAGCTCCAGGAAAAACTTTAAGATGATGAACCACTAAAGCTAGGTCCAAACCAAGCATATCTGCATAAGTCCAAACACATTCTTGTATGAAAGTTGTGAAATTTTTCCATTCCTTTGGATCTAGAGTGGCTACATGATAGGTTATCTTTGGTGCCTCTATTGTCCCCACATTTATGGGTTCAGATTCTTCAACCAAAATTGTTATTTTTTCCTGATACCTAGTGATAGGGAGATTGAATCCTCCATCCTCAAGTATCTCAAATAGGTTTTCACCCTTAGATACACCCTTTATTTTATCTTTTTCAGGATCTGATAGTGCCACATTGTGGTTTTCACTAGGGGATCTAATTCTGATGTTTTGATTTTCATTTTCAATTTTGTGACTAGAGGATATAATCTCCCTCCCAAAATATGCTTCTTTCCCTAGCTCAATATCAAAGCCAAACTTGTATTCTCCAAGTGGTATACAATTTCAAAGTCCCATAAACTTAGCTATAGCTTCATCATTTTGGAATATGTCCACAATAGGTGGTTGATGTTGCTGATCCAATCAATTAATTATGGGTGAATGAGTTGGAGTTCATTTGTTTGGGATGTAGGATTAAAGGAAAAAGTGGTAAGTGTATTTATGCAAGTATCTTCAAATAGGTCTGTGATGTATAGATTGTCATCAATAGGATCATAATCATCCAATGCCTCAACCACGATAGAAGAAGAACCTTCCTCACAAGAGGCCTTTTCAGTGTTAGGAGTAATAGTATCTATTGAACTATAACACAATGCTTGATTTTTCCTGTGTTTTTCCATGATTATAGGCTCTCTTATACCCTTTTCATTCAAACCAAGGCCATATTTTCTAGTGAATCCCATTCCTTTAGCAAGTTGACAACCTTTACTATCTAGATGTATAGGGATGGGAGGTAGTTGATTTTCTCATCTTCCTCTTTGCAGAGCCATGTAGAGAGATCTTCTTCAAACACCTCTTTGTCTCCCCATTTAGTGAATATTGTAGGTTTGAACTTTATAGTGACTAGTTTAGCTTTGTTGATTTCCTTTGGTCCTCCATAAGTCTTTGGTGATGGGGGAAGCTTTCCAATGTAGAAGGAATGATTAAAATGATAGTCTCTGCAACCATTGTCAAGTACCTGGATCTTGAGGTCAGAATAAGGTGGATCGGATGATGAAGATGGAGCAGAGGATGATGAAGTTTGTGAAGATTATGCAAGGGATGATGGATCAATGTAGAAAAATTAATGGAAAGATATATCATTAATGGGAACTTGGATGATTTTACTATATTGTTCTTCCAAGATCTTACAATAGTTAAAGGGTTCTGGGTTAGCATATATTGTAACTTCCTTTTCATTATAAATAAATTTTAGGCATTGAAACATAGAGGGGACAAATTGCATAACATGAATCCAAGGGTGTCCCAAGAGAAGGTTATAAGGTATTTCAATATCTAGTACTTGACAGGTTGTTTCTGCTATTGACGATCCCACTTGAATAAGAAGTCTTTTGGTACCTTCAAAATTTATCTCGTTATCATCATAAGATCTTATAGCGATGATTTTACTTTTCTCAATAATGTCATTAGAATATCTAAGCTATTTTACTAATTTTAAGGTAAAAATGTTTAAGACTGCACCACCATCTATGAGGACTCTTTCTATTTTATGCTTGTGGACACAAACTTCAAGATATAAAGCTTGGTTATGGAATGATTTGTTAGGGAGGTCTCTTTCAAAAAATATAAGGTGATGTGTAGAGGAAATGTTCCCGACCATAGCCTGAAACTGATCTGTGTTGATATCATTAGGTACAAAATAATTAAGGAGAGCCTTCGCCAAAATCTCTTTATGTGTGGGGGATAGCTTGAGAAGCTCAAAGATAGATATTTGGATTGGAATTTTCTTGAGTTGATCCATAAGGTTATAGTCATTTGAAGGTTTGATGGAAAATTTTGATTAAAATGGGGCTCCTTGGATGGTAAATTTCCCTCTTCGTGTAGTAACGTTACACTCAAGATTCTTACTATCTATTGTTACAACATGGATTTTTTTATTCGTGTCATAGGTGTAAGTATCTTTCCGATAATAGTGTTCCTTGTAAATACCCATGTCATTATTTCTAGAGGGTCTAGGATGATGCTCGATGTAAACCTCTCCTTTTTCTATCAATTCTTGGATGATATTCTTTAGCTTCATGCAATCGTTTGTCTTATGACCCTTGATTTGGTGGAATTCACATTGATCGTTTTCATTGTACCATGGGGGTTTAAAGTTTGGCTCTTTGTAATTTGTTTGATTGGGAAATTTGATGAGGTTTTTTTGAATTAGCGTACACATGACAACCTCCATGGGCTCCACCAATGGTTTTTACTTCTGTTTTGTTTGGTAGTTTTTCCTTGGTGGCCCTCTTTGAGGTTTCTACGTTTGATTGGTTTGTTGATTATTTTGAGGGTAAGTAAGTTGAGCGTTTAGCATTTTTTTGGGGGGATTGTAAGGAGGTGGTTGTATGTTTTGAACAAACTTAGCATCTACCACTCCATCATTTGTAACATTTTTGTTCTTTTCCAAAATTTGAGGTTTGTCATTGGAACCTGATGCTTGTTCTTTGTTGTTGTAAAGTTTTATAACACCTTTTGCTATAAGTGCTCTTTCAATAATCAAACCCTTTTCAATGATTTATTTGAAACTATTAGGACATAGAATAGTTAATTGATAGCTTATGTTGGTTTTAAGATTTGAGATGAAGATTTCAACTAGTTGCTTTTCAG
>VDFB02346048.1:0-58187 GCA_007258455.2 Sequoia sempervirens | reverse complement strand
GTCTAGAACTCATGGAAGCAATTGTGTTTAATCACTCTAAAGAATAAATAATTCTAAAGTTCTAAGATGCAATGAGAGCTCAATAATCAAAACCTCAATAAATGAAGTCGCACTCTACTTGTAAGATTCATAACTTTAAAAATCTCATATGTAGGGTATAACATTAGGTACATCCACCACTACAGGGCCTACCTTTTGTCTAGAGTGAAGGGGGGCATGCAATATCTAAAATTAAGAAACAAAAATATGTAATATATCTAAGTAAGTGTTACAAAGAGAATTTTTAAACTTCTCGTCAAAAAACATAAAAATAAAATAAATAATTAAAAAACACACAATGCAATTGTTAAACTTCTCCTATTAGATGATTGAGATGATGCATTTATGATATTTACTAGAATAAAACCATTAAAAAAACTCAACCACAACTAAGCTAGAAAAAACTTTGAGCACTTATTTTTTTACACTAAGCAATACAAACAAGAACACCAATCCCTCATTTGTTAAAATTGTCAAAAAATATTTGGGTAGAACTCTATATGACATAGTTTATATCTAAGATCAAGCCTGGACAACTTCACATGTAGGAAAAGTATGGTTAAGCCAGCTAAAATAGACTAATTCCCAATGAAAATATTGAGTTGAAAAAACAATATTAAATAATTTCATGGCTAAATAAAAGAAAAGATGGGTAAACCCACAAAAGTGGTTTACAATTCGAGTGAGGAAGGAAAAGTTGCAAAAAATGACCCCATGCAAAAAAAAATGGTTTTTGGGGTTCAAATGAACCCTTTGGTTCGAGCAAACCAAAAAAGGGTTCAAATGAACCCTGGTTCGAGCGAACCAATTAAATGCAAGGTCCCACCATTCTTGCCAAAAAACATAAAGAAAACAATTTTTGAAAGGGGGTTTGAATGAACCCTAGTTTGCCCGAACCCCCCTTTTCCCACCTTCTCACCCTCTGGCACCAAAAAAGTTTAGAATTTTGCGCTTTGAAGCTTGGGTTGAGGATGAAAATAGATGAGAATTCACAGACCCAATTGGATGATGGTAGTCCTTGGAACGAGCTATCCAATGAATATAATTTTAATATGTTTTGGTTTTATTATGTATTTGTTTTTTAAGTTTTATTAAACATAGGTTTTTCACCAAAACTCAAGCTCTATGTTCTACACATGTGGAAAAATAGTAGATTATAAAAAAAAAATTGAAAAATATGAGTGCACCAGATATTGAAGTCCTTGATCCAAACAAAAAATTTTGAATTTGATATATACAAAAAAAAAGTTATGTGTTATACAACCAATCACATTTGAATTGTAATTATTTGACTTCAAAACTTGATTAAGGAAAAAAATATTCAATAAACATATTATCTAACCAATTGGGCTACCAGATAACCAATTGGAAGCACTAGATATCATAGTTACAAATTCAAATTCAAAAGAATTAAAAATTTTATCCTTCATGGAAAAAAAAAGTTGCAAAGGCACTCTGAGCCGCCACTTAAAAAATGTTGTTTACCTAAAAACTAGTTTTCAAAGGAGGAGGGAAAAAGTAAGTGCACCGATTCCAAAATTTTGAAAAAAATATATTAGGAATCTACGTAAAAAAATGTGACAAATCACTAGTTTGCATCATCTTCAAATTCTTCACAGTTTAGCCGTTATAGGTGTCCGGAAGTGAAGATTTAGTTAGAAAAAATTATTTCAGTGTCCAGTTTGGCCAAAAATTGTAAACCAGTATTGTGGGATCACCCAGACACGATAGATATATAAACAATATTGTCCTATATTCTTTGATGTTGAATATATGCACAAATAATAAATAGAGGCTATGCTAGAAAGTAGGGTCACATGATCAGGAAATGATAATTTCTATAGACTTGATTTGCTAGGTACAACCAAATCAAGCCACAAAAGTAAAATCCTTATTTTTGAATATAAACACTTGTCTACATGAGATAGTGACATGTATTCATATGATAAGTTGTCAACTAATCCTTCTACAATATTTTTAAAAGTGTCATGTACAAATGGTGCACTTCTTGTGTAGCCAAGGTTATGCCAAATGCTAGTTTTGTATGGTTCTATTGGTTGGCATGATCATGTGGAGTAGGTGCAACCATGTGTCATATGTGTATGGAATCAAACTAATCATATTGATGCAAGTGCATGTGTTACTCATGTGCACTCCATGCATAATGTTGGAAGTTTGCAAGGGCTAGCAATGTTGTTACAAAGAAGTGAAAACTCCTAAATTTTCTTGGTGCAATAGAAGAAGGAATGCACAACTATCTTTCATTCTCTTATGCAAAACTATTAAAAATGATCATTGCACAGATGTGCCAAAATATATTCTACTAGAAGCCTTTATCCTTATGCAGTGTATTAAATAGTGCATAATGTATGCATAAGGGATATGTTGTGACAAGGAACGTGTTGATTTTGATTTTTTTGCATAGAAGTGCACAATGCATTAAATTATGCATGGATCATTCTCCACTTCTTGTTGAGAAATGGTATACATTGTGTCTATTATGTAAATAATGAATTTACCTAATGTTGATTTGAAAAGAAATAAATGTGTCAAAATAGTTGTGCACTTGTATCTAGACTATTATGTCTTTTCTTATAGAGTGATATCCTTGTTATGATGTGCTAACTTTTAGAAGTGGTACTTAGGTGTGCCCTTTCTTGTAATTTTTTTTCCTCCTTACACTGGAGAGATCTAGGGGTGCCAACATAGAAAGTGGGACTATTTACTTGCAAGGCATGACTTGATGACTTTCATATGTAAAACTAAAAGCTTTTATGAACCTCAAGATTCAACGAACATCCAAACTAATCATATTTATACCCAAGAACCAATGAATATTTGAAGTGTGCTAACATGGTAGCAGTCTAAAATGTGGTTCTAACTATGCACACTTGCAAATGCTAAGGGAAGTTGTCCCTTATACTTCAATCTTGAAAGGAGAGGGTGCCTTTGAACTTATGCATCCTTGTCAAGAGAAGATAAACTTTGTATGTAAAATATGGAACATAGAGTATTACATAGGGTTAAGATTAATGATCTAGATTATTATTGCTAGTTAAAATGACCATTGACATAAAATATGAAAGTTGTCATTATGTAGGATTTCAATAAGTACTATTAAGGAGTACTTTAATGTGGTTATTGTCTAATTCTATGTGAGTATGGTGTGTTCAAACTGAGAGCTTAGCCATTAGAGTGAAGTTGTGGAGGCCCCATGTGCTTCTTCTCTTAAGGAGAGTTGAGTTCTTTTGATGTGTACATAAAATTTATTTGTTGAAAATGAGGAAATATAGAGGCTAGCCTTTTATAAATATGTGTTTACAGAATAGAGAAATGTTCCTATATTGGTTGTTATAGATTCCATGGTTTATGTAAATATCCTTTGAAATATGTCATTTCCTCCTCCCATTCTACATAATACATGAATGTTGTTAGATTTGATGTGAAAAAGAGAAAAGAGGGTGTTCAATCAAAAGGTGTGGAGAGAATGACATGTTTAGTTGTCTAACGCCAACATTGCTTTAAACTAGTATTTTGACCAGTTGTTGGTCAAATTTGTGGTGTTCACATATGGTCCAAGTGAGTGTACTTTCCTAACAAAATATTAGGCTTCATAATAAATTTTTCATTTATGTTTTCATATTTCCATACTAAAAAATTACTAATTATTTATTTATTTGTGAAAATTTCAAAAAACATCTAGCCCATCCACACGTGTCATTTACATTTATACAAGGTTTTATAAGGAAAAAAATTCTCAAAAAGGCTAACTGAAATGACCAAGTACTCATTATGCTCCACAAAAATTTGAAGTAGTAGCTTTTGTAATATGTTATGTTAACTAAAATTAATTGAATATTTTCAAAAACATATTAGTATCATATAAACTACATTTAAAATGTTACAACTCCTATTATTACCTTTTTTAGATTTTGTGGATAAGCCCCTTGATTTGTTAAATGAAATTACATTATGTATGTTTATCAATATTTCATTATCACTTAAGGGTGATGTTTTGGCCCATCATTGGCTTGCACAAACTCATCATTAACCTAAAACCAAAAGAACATGGAAATTTCTCTAGATTGGAAGATCCCTATCATATATTGTTGCAACAACTCTTGCAATGTCAACTTGTCACTTTACTTTACATGAGTCCCATAGTATTTTAATGTCGTTATTTTTTTCATTAAAACCACTTAGCACACTATAGGTAGATACATCACACTAAAATATAAGTACAAGAGCTTATTGATAATAATGTGATTAAAGTAGAAGTTTGATCAATAATAATGGAAATAAATGGGTAGCATGTTCTAATTACAATCTCAAAATAGGCATGGACCCCTTCATTATGCATCAAGTTGATTGATCTAATTAAGTGGAAGTAGATGGTAAAGGTCTTCCCAACCTTAGGTATCGTGATTATACTTGTTTAATGAAAATCTAAGATTGCATGTAGACACAATATCAATGTTAATAACAAATATATCAAACATGATAGGTATCAAGAACAATTATACATGTAAGTGAACATTAATAAAATACAATTGGTGGTATGATGATTGATCTTGGAGCTCTAATAAATATTACAATAGAAACAATGATGTCTCATAAGAATCAATGTGATACAAATTTTAAATGATGCATCACAGTTACATTACAATTTTCAAAGTTATAACAAAACAATAGCTATTAAAAATCTCAAAAACAATTATATATACACGAAACAAAATCTAAATATGTTTTCATAGATAACAAAAAAATTCACCTTTATACAATAATTATTCATTGAAAAAAATTGATACTCATAACCATCATCACTATTAATAAATATATACCATAATATTGCAAAAGAAAAATTATTATTTAAATATAAAATATAATAATTTAATATACAATTCGATGGAAAACTAATCTTAAACCATTAAAAGTGAAAGAAACTAATAATTAATAAATTTCAATCTTTATATAAATTTAAAGACAACAAAACATATTAAACATTAGAAATTACATTTATAAAAGTACTAAAAACAAGTGTGAAACACTTTATCTTTACCTATGAAAATTGCTTTCATGGCCTTACTAATCAAATATTTTGGCTTTACTTTTTTTCTAAGCATTTAGTGGGAATACCCAAAGACAAATATTTTTTCCACTTTTTTTTCTAAAGTATATGATGGATCGCACCCAAATGGCTCCTATATTCAAACACAAGAATTTGTGGAGTTCATGTTTTAGTTATGTATTATTTTCTTGAAATAAAGTCCACATAAAGGTTGTCAATGTTCCAAATCAAGAACCATTTCTTTTGGGAATGCTAAAAAGTATGGTAGGCTAAAGCAATTCTATGTCAATATCAAATTGATAAAAGCAAGTCAATAAATGATCAAATATGCATGTGAATTGCTTTCAATAAATTAATTAATTTAGGTAAAAATTTGTTTAAATGTATATTAAGATTTAGAATTTAAATTTAAATAAAATGGTTGAAATAAAAGTGTATTGTGGTGTTGAAGAGGAGATTGATTTGATTGTGATGGATATATCTTAAATTTCATATTAGAGATGAGAACAAAGAGCAATTATTCATTTATATTGTAGTGTGAAAGTTGAAATTATATGAAGACATGGATCAAGGTCACAAGTATGACTCTAAACCTCTTAAATGAGTCAATAGCCCTAAACTTTTTAATTTTCTCTGAACTTTTTGTTTGTTCTTGAATTTTGATAGTCTAGTTCTATTTAGTTATTCCCCTAGACTTGTACTTATCGAGATAAAACTTTGTGGAGCTTGTTAAGCTATAGAGTGGAAGTGTATTAATTTCATTCTTGCACTTTGTTCAAGCCTTGTTGATTGATTCAAATATTTGTGTAGAAATTTGTAAGACACATCAAACAACATAACAATAGATAAGTAATTCATTGATAATCATGTGGTATAATGGTGTTAAGTGCTTGAGATGGTGTAAAAAATGAAGTGCAATAAGTATTAGAGTAGAAGATCATGTGCAAGAACTAAGATTTTGATATTTGTTGATGTAAGAGTCAATGTCGATGAGATGACTGATGAGAAATATAGATGTAACTACTATTTTCCCTTATCATTGAGGATATCCCTTCTTCACCATAGTTTGTCACTACTCCTCTTCTAGAGGTTCGCATTGAGGCTCCTACTCTTTCACAACCTACAGTCGAGTCACCACACTCCTCTCCAAAGACGTGTATGTTTGACTCTAGAGGATATTTTGGTATTGTCAACTACTTTCATAAAGTCATTGACACTCGACTTGTAGGAACTAGTAGATGGGGATATTGAAGTAGCCACATCTCTAGCCCTTGATGTAGGTGAGATGTCTAGTACTACCCTATCCAGTGTTTTGTTGCGAGCTCACCCTCCACCCTACGATCTAGATTGGGAGGAGGATGACCTCTGGACATAATTGACTAGAGTAGTACCTCTCATGTCTTTAGATTAGAGTTTGCTTACTTGATAGTGTTCCCCCATATTTGCTTGTATATGTTGTAGTCTCTCCTGGAGGACCCAAGATACCCTCATAGGTAGTTGGATACAGGGTAGATGATCTATCGCACACTTATTCTATTTGTATCATAATTCTTCTCTTTGTCATACCTTGATTTTTGACATTTGGGGACGATGCAAAGTGTTAGAGGTGTTTAGGCCTTCTTCCATGTTGACCCAATTTATTATTTTTACTTTGTCTTCATGTTTTCCTTCCTCATGATCTAAAATATTTGGGAAGGTGATGATGATTCATATGCAATTGTATATAGATGTTGTCGATATGATTCATACTGACCTTGAATATTCAAATCCCTTGTATCTCTCTTATGATAGGACCCTAAATAAATTTTGTCCCTTTCCATAACACAAGGAAGGACGAGGACTATCACACTCATACTACAAATCTCTTTCCAAAATATGTCTACATTTAGTTGTCTTATCTTTTGTCTAGCATGGGGGCAACCCGCTAGACTACCTTTATGATTGTATATGTCTCTTTTCTATGGTTTTCCTACAAAATAGTTTGTAGCAGTCACAATTCAATTGGATTGTCATATGGGCTCTAGCATAACACAACTTGCTACCCATGCATATATGGTGTCATCTTGTGTCTATATAATATTTGATGTCTAAATCTCTACTTTTCACCTAACACGTTTGTTTACAACTAATATGTTTGTGGTGATACAACCTAATCATTCTATGTAGGATTGACTCGAGTCTCTTCCCTAGGGGAAACTCTGTGTGGATAGAAAACTCTACTTCCCCTTTGCATCTTGGGTATAACACTCTCTCCCTTTTTACTTTAGTTTTCATTTCCTCTTGGACACATATGCTCACTAAAGTGGGGGAAAATTGTAATGTCAAAAATTGCACCCCATGCATTTTCACATTCCATACGTCTTCCTCTTTAGACAAACTAAGATAATTATGCTCTCTCAACTAAAAGCCCTTTTCTTACCACCTAGCATGCCTCATTCCTCAATTGTTAAGTTTGATTTTTCCACGAACCAATGCACGTCACGAAGGTGTTTGTGATTCGCGCTAGCATCCCACAAAAAATAAGGTGGTCATTAAGATGTTACACCTATCGCATTTTGGCATTGTAATGCCTCTGACAGCCTACAGTCGTGTTGGAAATTGCTCAGGTTGGTTGTTTGAACCAAAATGTCCCTCTCTTTCGCATAGGGGGGATTTAATCTTCATTCTAGAGGTTGAACTTCTTCATTTTGGTTTTCTTGCTCTCTTTCTCTCTTGGAAACACACATACTACTCTTTCTTCCTCATTTCTATAACATTTTCTTGAGAAAGCACTAGCTTTCTCCACCTTTCTACACACATATCTTGCAAAGAGCTCATCTAGGCTTTCAGATAAAACTCCGTTGTTGCAACATGAGTTCTTCTTACAAGGAAGTTGTCGTCATCTTGAAGGTTTATTATCACTCCTTCATTGCACCAACAAGCTTCACTTTTGGTGCTCATACAAGGTGACTCTTCAAGAATATTTCTTGAGCAATTTATCTCTATCTTTGACTAGCATATGGTTTTCTTCATCTTTTCCACATCTATTATTATTATCATCATCTTGTCTAAGGCTATCCATGGAGGTGGAAACACCAATATTGAGGTTTGATTGAGGCAAACTCCTAAATAGCTACCCAACACTTTTCTTTGGTCTTATGTGTGTAGGTGCGGGTGGGAGAACCTTTTTGAAGCAACCTTGAATGCCATCGAACACTCTTTGTGCAATCTTGAACCTTTCCACATTTTTTGTCTCATTTCTGTTCAATACCTTTATTTCAGTACCTTTAATTTTGTACATTCATATTTCACATCTTTTTTGCATCTGTAAACTTGTACAAAGTATTTTGTGTTTTTTGGTGTCAATTCTAATTTTTTGTCCGTATGAGACTCCAGCGTCGGTGTGTTGTCATCCTAGACAGAAAGCTTGTCGAGCTATCCAAAAATCCTTTATACCTTGCTCTTTCGATTTCCGATGCCTAAAAGTTCTCAATAATTTATATACCTCATTAAATTTCACACTCTTCTATCTACAATTCACTTGAGCTATGACAACTAAGGTAGGGGAGAGACAATTTGCTCCTTGAGATCTCGTCACCTTGAGGGTAGCAAATTCCCTCCTCTATAATGACATATATGGACAGCTCCCATATTCAACTTTCCTAATAAATAAGTCAAAGTTGACAAGGTTGTTGATTTGGAACTTCAATGGAGGAGCCATGATTGAATTCAAGAAAGATATCCCCTTATAATGAGAAAATTATTGCATGTCAGAGACAACACAATCTTCATTGAGAATTATGATTGGCTATGACTATCAATTTAACAATTTGAACACTCTTATTTTGCTATTTTCAAGAAGTGTTAGTTTGAATATTTTCCTATTTGAACAAGTACATGATTAAGTGTTCCATCTCAACACTCTTAATAAGTGTAGTGGTGTAAGATGGTTGATTATGTAATTGAGACCCTAGTGTGATCTCAATAGAATGCATAGTACACCACAAATGATGAAGTTTGTTGGACTCCCTAAAAGCATTGGAGTAGTCATAGGTAGATCCTATTAGCTTCATTTTCCTTTGGTACTTGGATGATACATAATAAGAAACTTAAGCAGATTGACATTTTTAATTATTCTCCTATCTAAGAGTGAAGAACTAATCAAATAAATGAGTATATACACTTTACCCATTATTAAGTTATAAGGTCTTGCAAAAACCATTAAGACAACCTTGTGATCACATTGATAAATGCTCTATGTTTCAAATTATAATAATTCAGAGGATTAACATCATAACCAATTATATCTTAGAATGGATCAATAAAAAAATGGAATAAACATTTGTGAGACACAAGTGTGAAATGTCCTTTCCTCATCCCCCTTAAGTGGTATGGGTGTGAATATGTTATAATTAGCTATTGAAGATTGTCTACTATTTATGGTAAAATCAAGCTCTTTTGATAGCCATTGTTAACAATAAACTCTACCAATCTATACTTGAGTTCATTGTTACAAGATAACAAAATTTCTCTAGTGTTGAAATTACGAATAGTTAGGACATTGAGATCAAGACTAGTATTAAACATGTTGGAATTGATTATTGAAATCTTATAATCTCTATATCATAGTCACCAAAAAAAAGGGGTCTTGTTTGATAATTTAAGATCACAACATTCATCATTACCTATGGTCAGCACAATAATTCTTTCCACTAAGATCACAACATTCATCACTACCTATGAAGAGCACAATACTTCTTTCCACTAAGATCACAACATTCATCACTACCCATGATGAACACAATACTTCTTTCTACTAATCTATAAAAAAGTTGAACCCTTAATGAAATCATTTGATATAGAGTACCCAACATTCATCACTACCCATGATGAGCACAATACTTCTTTCTACTAATCCATAAAAAAAAGTTGAACCCTTAATGAAATCATTTGATAGAGTACCCAACATTTATCACTACCTATGATGAGCACAAAGAAGTTGAACCCTTAATAAAATCATTTGGTGTAGAATACCAATTTCTTGATGATGAGTGGGTAGCATGAGAGGAGCTGGCAGGCCAAAAGATGAATGACTAGGTCATCCTCTAAAACAAAGGAATAGATTAGGGCAATGCATTTTGGTTCATAGTTTTCGAACTTTTTGAAACAAGATGAAAAGTGTGCTTTAATGAAGTGAAGGTTAAAAACCCTTTAACTCTATCTAAGATGAGAATCCATTAGGTATAAATTCGATGCAAAGGATCACATCAATTTATTGTACACCTCCAAAACTTAATATAGCGATTGAACTGCTCATTACATTATTGTGGACCAATTTTCAAAATGTTTGGCGAAGATGAGGTCTTGATATAAATAGCTTTTCATTGCACCCAAGAATTTAAATCTATTCAAGTAGTAATTTATGGATTCAAGTAGTAATTTATGGCTTGTTTTCATAGACTGCTTTGACCTCATGAAAATCAAAAGCATCTAACAAATTCATTCATTCCAAATTGTAAATCAAAAGCATCTAACCAACTACCATCAGTTATCCATCGGTATTAAATTTCCATTTACAGCAGTGTAGATATTATAAATCCGAGGAGCGTCTGATACAATTGTTAATGTATCAATAAGCCTGCATCTATTCTGTCCGTCTGTCTGATTGACTGCTGTATTTGTGAGAAATAAATTGTCATGCACTTATGTAAATGCCTTGAAATTTGACTCACAGAAATCTTTTCCTGCCGTGAAAATAAATGGTCACTCTATTACTCACTTGGGACTCATTGCTGTTTCATACCTACTATGTTCAATTAAAATTGGTAACAGTATGAATTTTTCACAATTAATATATTTATGAATTTGATTGTACAAAATTTAATAACATTAAAATTTCAAAATCATATTCCATGATCAGAATTAAATTATTTCTTTATTAATATTTCAAATCATTAATTTTTGCTGCTTCAGAATTTGATTGTGCGTTGGTTTTTTCATTGCGCTACCTGGTGACCCTCCATCATTTCTCAGGATGAAAAGTTGAATAAAATGGCAAATAATGGATCACTGAATATGATTATGAAAAAACCAGCACACAATCAAATCCAAAAAATTAATTATTATAGATTGTAAAAATCTAATTGTATTGATTTCACTCCATACTCCATAATCGGCATCAATATCATTTTATTAATTTATCTAAGAAAAACCTGGCCTAACATTCGTTTCTGCACATTCCTACCTAAATGAAAATCCAAAGCATATATAATCATACACAAGACACCATATACAACAAACCACACATATGTGATATTCTTATACGTCACTAGGGGCAGCGATTCGGTTAAATTACAATTAATTTCCATACTAAAAGCTTTAGCTTAACTATAATTACTACGCTTCTATAATAACCAAGCGTATACAACGGGGATTTTCCCTACCGACGGACTTCAGCACTTATTGACGGCAAATCCCACAAGGCTGTTAGCAGGGTCATACGAAACCCTAATCCCCTGCTGCTGAATATTCCCGATAATCGACAGACTCGACGACACCGGCGCGAAGGCGAAACAGAAGGTTCCCGACGAATCCACTGGTACAAGATAATTTTTCGGTGGCAGTGACAGACTACCGCCGTTTGGAAAATGAAAGGCGACCGTAGGCACGCTGACGGAATCCCTGCCGGAGAGATCGTAACACGTATCAAAAAGAGATACTCCGCTAGTTGACGGCAAGTCCTTGGTCCCAGCCACGAAGGCGTCACGCATAGCATCGTAGGCCTTGGTCTGAAGCCTCGTAACGGCGGTGCCGGAATCCACAATAATACCGCCGTTGCCGGAAGTGTCTAGCTGGAAGACGGACTGCGGTATTGAGAGCATGTTCCCGCCGACGCTGATGCCGGAAAGTGAAACGTAGTAGAAAGTGTCCATGCGGTTGTTTTTCAGCAAGGGTGCGAAAACCGCTCCCCGCGGAACCGCTTCCCGGCCAAACTGAAGAGTACTAGAGGAGCTGGAATCCCGGTCTACGAGACAGTAGGAGAAAATCTTGGCGTCGGATTCCGGCAATTGAGACGGAAAAGACAGAGAACCACCGCCGAGGCCGAGCAACCCTGCGGCACCGACAAAGAGCCCCTCGTTATCGTGGCCACAGCCGAGAGCAATGTTCTGCACAGGCGTTTTACCGAGCGTTATTGTGTCGGTAGCGAAGCTCCCGATCGTATACGAGCCGTCTCCGTAGTTCACCTGGTAAATGCACGTTCCACTACGGCTGCAGCCTGAGACATCGAGCTTCTGGCACTGGCTGGCATCGCATTTGAGGCCGTTGTAGGTGGAGGAAGCCGCCGGGTTAAAGATAGGGTCCGACTGGCTGTAGCAGTCGCTGCAGGGCTCACACTGGATCCAGATGATGTCGGAGCCTGTGTCTAGGACTACAAGCTGGTCACGCACCGGACTGCCGACACCGACACGTGTGAAATACTCTCCGCTTCCTTGCTGTACGCCGGACACCACTGGACTCTCAAAGGCCGCCAGGGAGGCCACCTCCGTGGCGGTGCCCTGAGGCTTTAAGTCAGAAGCACTCAGTCCGTTTACGGCGAGCTCCAGACGAGCATTAATGGCGGCCACGCGAGCCGCGTCGCGCTGCAGGCGCGACTTCAGGCGTTGCTCATAGCTCGTGTTTGTAGACTTCAGAACAGAGTCTCTGTGCACCAGCGGCAGAGAGAGCGGCGTTAGGGTTTCATCTCCTGCTGCTATAAATCTCTTTTCCTCCGCCTCTCCTCTTACAACGGCTAGTGCAGCCCGCACATCAAAAGCACTCCGCGCCTTCAATTCTCTGGCCGCCTCCACAGAAGCTAAGAACAGAACACAGTACAAGACCAGCGCCAGGAGACTCAAAGATCGGATCTTGGCTGCCATTGAGAAAGCACAAAATGTCCCCTTTTTTTCCTCCGGTGTTCTCAGGCTTTATAACAAGGAAAAAATTGTTGCACTAGTCTTAGGTGTAGGCGCATTCATGGCGAGGGTTTAATTGGCGCTACTCCGGCCGTCGGCAATATTTTCTGCTTAAAGAGGAGAGCGTGGTTGGGCTTTCTTTGCTGAGGCGCAACTGCAAAGAATGGCCATCAATCAAACTCTATTAATGCGTACCGCGTGGGCAGCGACTGTCACGGAAAGCATAAAAGTAAAGCGTAAAATAATTAAAAAAATCTGTGACAGAGAATTATAATAGAGCTAAAGTTGATTTGTTGGGAAGCGCGCACTCATCTCGGTGAAAAAAATGAGAGGCTTTTAGGTCACCCAACTCGTGACTTCATCCCTGGATTTTTGGCTCATGTTCTTGGTTGTTTGCCTGCTTCCAAAAAATACGAATAAATTTAAGTCGTAAACGTGACAATCGCCACATGAATCTCTTTCCTATTCCATGGATTTGATATCTTAACAGCCAGTGTAAATAGATATTGGCAGCACCCTTTATGTTTTTCACTTTTTACCAATATAAATTATTCCCTCAAATGCTGTTTTCTTGTTGGCTTATTGCGCCGGCTCTTATAATAATCTTCCACGCATGATGTACTTTACCTCTAGTCCTGCACCCCCTCCCATCCCTTTGATGGGATAAGTAGTGACAAAGTATTAGAAAAATGTAGTGTGATTTATCGCAAGAAGTCAATTTAGGGATTTGGGCACACCGTATTCTTTTCCTTTTTAAATAAAATAATGTAAAGGAAATTACATAGGAGGCAAGAAGATAAAAGACACACCATATTCATTGATCAAGAGTAGATTCACAGTATTGGTAGAAAGGAGTATACAAGGAAAGTGTGAAAAGAGCAATTACTATAATATTAAGTTGAATTATGGGGGTTCATATTCTAGACTTATTTCCTGAAGTCAATTTTTAAGTTCATATAATGGATTTGTGAGTTGTCATAAATCTAGTGATCTTTATAGCCTCATGCCTATTGCACTTTTTTTTATAGTCTTTGTGTCAAGAAAGTTATTTGAGACTTCTAGGAAGGATCATCTCTCAAATCTTATTTTTATTTATTTATTTATTTATTATTTGTTGTTTCTTTTTTTTTGTTTTTGTATTTTTCTTCATATGTATTCTTACATGTCTTATTCTTTTCACATTGGATCTTTTAAGTCTCGTGGACTAATTTTGTTCTTTCTTGAACAATAATACATAGATTTTAGAGTGAGTAGGAAGCAACTAGATTTTAGATTGAGTAGAAGGCAATCTTATGATAAGCCTATATGTCTTATTTAGATCTTACGAGATCTATGAAACATCACAATGCATAATTTGGTTTCATGTACTTTATCTCAAGTACACACCCTTATTTACTTTTGTTCTCTTTTTTTACTAAATTGGGTGAGTAGTCCTTATATTTTATTGCTTTTTCATTGTTTATGTTTTACTAAATTGGGTGCGC
Organism: Sequoia sempervirens; assembly: GCA_007258455.2. Classification (NCBI taxonomy): domain Eukaryota; kingdom Viridiplantae; phylum Streptophyta; class Pinopsida; order Cupressales; family Cupressaceae; genus Sequoia; species Sequoia sempervirens. Next base: position 43,665 of record VDFB02346048.1, on the reverse strand, counting down.
ACTCCTTATATTTTATTGCTTTTACATTATCATAAATCAATTTTAATCTTTCTAAATCTTATCTTCTCTTCATTGAGTATTTATCCTGACCATTAATAGATGCTTTTGAGGTGGGCATCCCCACTATAAAAGGTCAACTATATAAAGTTGTGTGGCCAGAAAGCAAAGGTCAAGAATTAGTTTGGTGGGCTATTGTTTGTATTACATTCTCAGCAACCTCTAGTTGCCTTCTATTTGTATTTTTCCGCATTGATTCAATATATATATAAGGTCAAGAATTATCCTCTAGGCCCATCACCCTTAGAGTTTAATAGGGCCATTATTGACCAAAATAGAAAGAAGGAATTCAAAGGCCCTTGTTTATATATATGCAACCTTTCCTATCTATATCAAGGCTCAACCTTGCTCTCGACCATCTCCTTCCTACCCTAAATCCCTATAAAATCCCCTCTTAACATTGAACTATTTCACTCATTAAAGGAAAGAGTTGTATTGACTAACCTAACCATCATTTCTAATTACATATTCATTACCCCTTCTCACATATCTCCTCATGACTGGGTCTATAAGTAAGGTCCCAACCATTAAGGTGGTGTGGTTTGGATTTGCTTCTAAAATTAATAGGTGCATGTGATGGTTCAACTACTTTGATCATTTTGCTTCTCCTAATTATTTCCCACTTTTATGATTCAATTTTTTGCATCCTTTCCCAAATTTGTTAGAATGATTTACACTAGTCTATTACCAAATAGATCTATTACTCACACTAGAGGTAGGGTGGTAAGCTCCAAAACTAGAGCTAAAGCTTCATTTTTATGTATTCCCCTTCTCCATATTCAATCTTTCTTAATTAATCATCATTTGGATAAGGGAATAATCACCCATTGACCAAGCCACCCTACTATACTATATAAAGGGTAGACAGGGAGGGGATTGTCTCTTTTTCTCCTAGTCCTTCTCTTCTCATCCTTGTGCCCACTATGAATCCTTCTCTCATGTTTCTCCTACCATAAAGGTGAGGCAAGATGTAAAGGAGCCATTTCCTTTCTATATCTAGTTTTATAGTTAATATTAACACCCCCCCTCATCCCCTTCAACCATTTCTAATAAATTATAACCTACTACACTATAGTCAAGAGACACTAGTTCATATCAATCTTGAGCTTATTTGTTCAAAGACTTCTCCCCTCTATTTAGGACTTCCATGCATTGAACAAATATTAGGCTCTTAGAAGGAAGTGCATTTCAATAGAGAATAACCTTGAGGCTAAAGAGACATTGCCTATGACCCCTTGATCTTTAAACTAGACATCCCCAATAGAAAAGAACCTCTATAGATAGCCCTACCTCTACCTATCTATAGCAACAAAATGGTTAATTCCAACATGATAGGAAATTGCTTTCCTTTTTCCTTCATCAAGCCCTACTAAACCCCACCCATGAAAAAAGTGTATTCAATAATTAGGTATGAGGTGTCTAGTGCTTGAACATGCAAATAAGAGATCTTGGTGTATATAGTATCTATTTAGAAGAATGCAATAAAAATAAAGAGCCCCTTTTGATTAGAACTAGGGTGCATACATTGATTTGAATAACATGAATGACCAAAGTATAAATAAAGCATACTTGAATAGAATAAGGTTTTTCTAAGGTGTAATCTAGGTCAATTAATTAAATGCTACAATTAGGCACTAATCAACCTAGGTTGAATTGAGTTGTTGAAGTGGAGTAGGTCAAATTAGACAATATTAGATCTAAAATTTACAATCACATGATGAAATAAAACATAAGATATAAAAACATGAAGAAGTATAAACAATATATCATCCCAAGCAAGCACCATGTCATCATCTATAAGTACATCATGCAAAGGAGGTGTGCTCAAAGGTATAACATCATTAGAAATATGCACGACATTATCATTCTCCATATAAGAAGAATTTAGGGTATTATTATAAAAAATAAGTGAAGTAAGATTTTTTACTAAAGAAGGAAAGTTGGTAAGAAAATCCATATAAAAGATTAGTAAGAACATAAATGATTATGCAATACTTCTATTTTTATTGTGACTTCATTAGTATGATAAAAATTCCAAAAAATAACTCAAAAAAAATGGGATCACATATCAAAAAATATACTATGATATCAAAATCATCAATGATAACATGAAGAAAGGCTAAGGATAGAGAGCCAAGAGAATTCATAGTGTGGAAAATAAACCTTTATGCAGGGATATAGGGTTTTTAAAGGACATGCAAGGAGAGCACTATTCAAAACCATATCAAAACAATGCATATCATCAAACAATACACTATAATGTTAGCCTCAAAGTAGATCTAAAACATGCATGAAAATCAAGACCTAATTGTCAAGGTTAGGGAGGGGAGGTAAGAGGTAGCTAGGCAATGTTACACAAAACCCTAAAAGAAGGAAATGGTAAATAATAAGAATAAATTAGAGAAATCAAATACGAAAAAATGACAAAATAAGAAAAAATGTAGATCTAAAAACCCAATCAAGGTTTTAATTTTTGGTATGTTTATTAGGTTCACCAAAATGATAAAGGGAAAATACGGTTCCTTAAGGTGTAATCTAGGTGAATTAGTTAAATGCAATAATTAGGCACTAATCACCCTAGATTAAATTAAGTTGTTGAAGTGAAGTGGATCAAATTAGACAATACCAAATAGAAAGTACAATCATGGCATAAATAATATAAATGAATGAGAGAGATTGCTTAGCTTTGTGACTGAAGAACTAGCTAATAAAGGATAGTGAGATCTATGTGCTTCCTATTCTAGAGATGCCCTAGATGGTCATGTTTGGGGATTACAATCAAAATATTCTCCTCAACTTTGTCCTAGGTCAACTCACCATTCTAGATTTGGCTTGTGCCTACAAACTTGATCTATATCAACAAACTCGATCTTTGATGACCTCTAGATTCTATCCTTTAAATTCTTAGAAAAGTAGGTATTTGGAGAATAATAGTCTCTACCACACTCAATATTTTTTTGTAAACTTGGTAGTATCAAAAGATACCTTGATATGCAACATGCTTCAAACATGCACATAAATTCTAGAATGATTGCTAGGTGATTCAAACATACTAGGATGAGTGTGTGACCATTTATAGTAGCTGCAAGTGTGAATGATTGTTCTTGTATTGAGAGATTCTTGGATTCCATGTATTGTGTGCTCTTTTTTTCTCATATTTTTGAGAGATGTTGTTGATTTATTTCTTAAGTTTAGGGGAATAAAAGAGCACCATTAGATTTATATATCAAACTCTAAAAAAAAGACATGACTCTTCATTTGACAACATAGATAATGTAAATACATTATCTATAAGAATAGATATATCAAATCCCACCCAATGGAGTCTAATAAAAAAAGATAAATAATCTTCCTAATACAAACATGCCCTCTTATTATTTTTTTATTTTAAATTTTTTCATAATAATACATTAAAACTAATACTTTTAGAAAAGCCTAGAGAGGGACCAACACAACATCCCTACAAGCAAGGGTATAACTTGCCATTAAAGCTCAAAGATAGTAAAGAAAAGGAAGAGAAGAGACTAATAACTACCCACCACTTGTTTAAAGTTAGTATTTTCATTAAAGTTAGCTATAATTCCTTTAGGTTATACTTAGAGTGTGATTTAAGTCTCTTCCCACAAGCCTTATATTAACCTCGACGGTTTAAAGGATGTATGGCCCATTGATAATAATACTAATAATTATTAAGCTTTTACTTTTTCCTAAAGTTCAAATATTTATTACAATGAAACTTTGGATGCCCTCTTAAATGCTTAGGATAATGTGAGTAAGATTAATATAATTTATCCAAACTAGGTACTAATCTGTACTTGCCCTTCCTCGATAGGATAAATCTATGTTCGTTGGTGGATGCACATGTATCATGCAACATACATCATGCACTTGCATGATGCAATGTGAGCAGACACGTGTGCGTCAGGGAGCTCACGGAGTTGGGTTTAATGTGGATCAACGGTCACACCAATATTTGTGATCCGGTTTCACGTAACGTCTACATGAATTAGAAGTACGTGGATTATCTTAATCCACACAAATTTTTGTATAATTATCTGAATTCCCCAATGTTTTGTGGCCCGTGGAAAACGGAGGAAGATATTTGGGTCTAATCCATGTTGGACGTGAACAAGAAAACATCCTTGTCATTCATGGTTGATGTCTGTCTTTACAAATTGTTAATGTTTTTAAGTTGGGATACTTTTGTTGCTTTCAACTTTGCTACCCAATTAAAGGGTCTCCGGCCAATCAATGCATTGGTAATGTCGAAAATTGCATGTTTACAAAAGGAGTTTTTCTGTGTGAATAGAGTTTTCTTTCTATTTTCTATATTCTTTTTTATCAAGTGTGAATAGAGTTTTATTTCATCTTCTTTTTTATTTGGTGTGAATAGAGTTTTCTTTCTATCTTCTTGTCTATTCAATGTGAATAGAGTTTTCTTTATATCTTTATTTTACTTTGGTGTGAATAGCGTTTTCTTTCTATCTTCTTTTATATTTGGTGTGAATAGAGTTTTCTTTCTATCTTCTTTTATATTTGGTGTTGCTATGTTTCTTTTTATTTTGGTGTGTTTTCAAGGTTTTTCACACTTAGTTAAATTTATTTAGAGCATTTGTTTTTTATTTTATTTCATAAGATTAAAACATGTCAACATTTGAGTTTATTTTATGTTGTATCTTTCTTTTGTCTATATATAAGGGCTCTTATAATGTAATCAATCTTGTATGTATTGTATTATTTTGGCAAATATAACATAATTTTTGTTTCTCTCTTGTGTTGAAGGTAATTAGTGATGTAGGTGATCATTGGCTCTTACGAATCCTTGTGATTTCTCTTCCATAGTATTGGAGTTTCAAATTTTTCACCCACTTTTATTTTTTGGATTGTTTTGCCAAGAAATTTATGTGATGTATTTCACAGCAAAATAGACTTTATCATTGAGTCCAAAAGGCTCCAAAATCTAAGAATTGATAATAAATTCGATAAGGTTTGGTCAAGTCCAAATTTAGCCATTTGTAAAGCATCAATAAAAATATTGGCTATACACATTCATACATTTCGTATAAATACCCATAAATCCATATAGTATATTTTCCCTTGTCATATAGGTTATGTGTAGTTTGTAAATGTATCATCAACATATTTAGGGAATATTCTATAGTTTGTGTTAATGGAAGGTACAATTTTATTATTTTTTGGTGGGAAGCCATACTTTCTCTATGCAGTGATTCATCAACATGTGTGATAACAAAGTATAAATTTGAGTAGACCCTACATCATTAGTAGTCAACATGGGGAGGTTTTTGTTTAGCACCTAGTCATAGGGAGCCACCCCATGAGGGCTTATTCATTGCAACACTTGCACACTACCATAGTGGTGTGATCTAACACTCTACTCCACTTACATTGATTATTATGGCCATAACACCACCATTCCTCTACTCCACCTAAGTGACCCTACTAGTAGCTTTGCTCCCTCAACCATTATCGCCTCACTCACATAGGGGGCACCACCCCAATAATGAAAAGGGTATTTTTTGGAAGCATAACTCTCCCATACAAAGTATGTTTTTTGACTTCTTATAGGGTTGGAAAGGTATTTTTGAGCACCTTACAATGATCCACCTAGTTTTTTTAAATTTTACATCAAGAACTTATCATTTTAGTTTGAAGTCAATTTTCATACTTTGACTTATTTTTGAAAATAATTATAAATAAGTGGTCATTTTTCCTTTCATCTGGGAGTTGATTGGTTGAGCTATAAGGGGGTTGTATTATTTATTTTCTCTTTTTTTGTAATATTAAATTTTTATATCATGGGTCAACATTAGTTTTCTCTTCTTACACCATACAACTATTATGAGTGGAAATCCAAAATAGAAATCTTATTAAGACAACTAGGAGTATACCAAATCACTATGTATATTGTAATGCCCCAAGTCGACACGCTTAGAATAAAAATTGACAGAACAATTTTTTTTTGAAACAAAGACAACCACATCGATAATACATGTCTCACTTGCACAACATGCACACAAGTGTTACAATGACATAATGATAAGAACAAGGCACCTTCACCATTGCATAAGCAAGGTGGAAACAACAAAAGACTAACCCCTTGTGGGGTAAATCTACCATAATGAACAAATAAGAGAGATAGAACAACACCTACATGACAATCGATTACCAAACCATGATTGTGTTATCTTGCAACACCACACCAGGATAGGATGAGGGAATAATCAACCTCCAATGCTTACCCAAACACACTAAATAACTTAAAGACAAGGACATACCTTCATAAGAGGTTGAGATAACTAGGAGGCACACAATTTCCACTAACTAGAATGATGACATATCACTTTCAGACCACCACACACTTTCCAAGATGTCTTTCCACAACATGGTATCACACAAGTGGAAGAATACAACTCCACGACACCCAATGACCTATGAGGCTTGTTGAGGACACCAAAAAGGCCAATCACGAAGGAATACAACCGTCCCAAGTCTTTGCAAGACTAGGTGCACAATATCCCTAACCTAGGTTTGACAACTATGAAACTTTGAAAGAAGACAGATAAAACAAGGTAAGAAAAGTTACAATATTTGAACAAAAACACATAATAACATGCACAAAACAACACTAGAACCTTGGCACCATAAGAAATACCTTTCGTTTACATGGTTTTCCCACATGAGGCTTTGAAATAAGGAAGAAAGATCAAGTCTTGAAATAGAGAAACTTGGTTTTCGAAGGATTTCAATGACTAAAATAGTTGAAACGAAAAAAGCATAAGGCATAAAAAAATTTCATTAGTGGAATTAGGCTTATAAAAAAATTGGCTATCTAAGGTTAAAAGGATTTACATTCGATCTTTTGTATGGAAATGAGGCCACCTAAACACATGATGAGGTTTTCCAAATAGAGAGACAAAAACTTGAGTTTTAACCCTATCAAACTAGGTTGCCCCATTGTCAACCAGGTCACCCCAGTATGGTACTAGACCACCCCACTAATGATAGGGCCACCCAAATAGTGTTAGGAAATTTTTGAACATGTTGTGCTAATACAATGAAGACAAAGCGACCTAGTTACAACACCAAGTTGCCCAATTGTGAATTTTGACCATTAAATTCATTTTAAGCACCAAAATAAATGTTCCTAAGTTCATTTTATCTTTTTCACATTATAATATTGAAAAGAATAAAGAAATCATGCTTGGTTCCAACACTAAGACATGTAACTAAACCATACCCTTTTTCTATTATTAGATGATAGTACAATTTATTTAACAATAGGACTCAATTGTCCTTTTCATATATATTTTACATTTGAATGAAGTATTGAATAACATAAGGTAAAATTATTACAACATGGTATTGAACTCAAGCTCGATCCTCAAACCTTTGGTCCCCAATGGTGGTTACCACACCACCCAACCTCATGGAATAGAAAGGATCTAGTCCCACCATGCTAGGAGATAGTCAAATGGGCCACAAACACAACACTCATGCCAAACACATGAGGAGAGGGCTTACACACACATACCATACATGATGAAAAATCTCCATAAACACATCATATAAACACTCATCCAAACACAAGATAGATCAAATAAAAGTATGATCAAATACAAGATCTCATTGGGAAAATTCACCGTCACATCACAATTTGCATTAGTCCAAGTCACCTATGTCATACAAGAAATAATCCTTGGGAAAACTCACAAAGGGAATAAAACATATGATAACTCTCTACTATGGTACCAAAAGGATCATCATTGGGCCAACTCACCAATGGTGGATCACACACACAAGACACTAGGGTAAGGTGCTAGAGAGCTAGTTAGGGAGTGTCATCACAATGTTCAAAGGCATGTCACCTGTGGAAACTATTAATCCTCTCCTACGAATGAGGATGCTTGATTTTACAAGACCCAAACTCCCTAAGCTAACATGTCTTCCCAAACATCCATAGTTTGTGCTAGCACTCAAGGCATGAGAAGGGCATCCATTATCTTAGTTAATTAATTACCTATGTTTTATTAATTATCACTTGATTAAATGACTCCCCACCCGTGATCAACCTACTTGCCACTTTGGGTTGGGGACACATTGAGATCCACTCCCATTACACTCTCTAGTATCCTATTCATAGGCTCTTCACACTCACCAACAAGTGTGACACAAAAAATGATTCACATTCACATGATATAAATGTATTTTCTCTAAAACTTGAAAACATACTCTTAAAATGTTCCTTACAAAGATTCATTAAGGAGACTCAATTTCCCCCAAAAGAAATCATTCAATTTCACTTTCTAAATTCAAAATTTCAATTTAATTCTAAATGTCAAAAACTGGAAAGTACATGCAAACTCCATTAATGAAGCTTCAAATTTTCTATTTTTCAAAAGTTCAAAAAACAAAAACTACCATTTTGCTCAAAACATGCACAGCAACTAGTTTATGACATATAAATCAACTTTTGGGCATTTTGGAAATTTTTGGCATTATGAGCGCATAAAATTGATTTTTTTCTTTCAAAATTTACAAAATAAATCACAACTACTCCAATTTTGAATTTGAAAGAGCATTGGGAGTGTTTAATACTCAACTAATTACCAACAATCCATGTGAAAATAAAAATGATGAATAAAGGAGAAGAAATGAAGAACTTACCTCAAATTTTGTAAAATAAACAGCTGAAGAGTACTCACAACACACCACATGATACCACAAATCCAATCACATCCAATTTTTTGTTCCATTGCTTCAAATCTCACTCAAATCCACCCACAAATGCATTCCCAACTTCATTTTAAAAAATTTGGCAAGAGAGGTTTTTTGAGAGCAAAAATCCTCCAAATTGAACAATTAATTAAAATGCTAAGTCTTTTTTCCTTTTATTCTATTTTCCTTTTCATATTTTCTATTTTTGTTTTTCTTTATTTCTTTAAAATTGCCAAATATAAATAAAACACTCACATTCAATATTTCAAAGTCATTTAAATCCATATGATTAAATTGAGCACAAACACACATTCCCACCCCATGTTTTTTTGAAATTAATTAACTTAGCTATATTTTCATTTTCTTGCATTTTTCCCAAAATTCATAAAATATTTTGATAATCACTAAAGAAACTATTTAAATTCTTAGCATTTCTACAATCAAAAAGGTAATTTAAACTATCATTTAAATATTTACCTTAATTTGATTCTATGATTAAAATATGATTAAATCATGCAAAATTTGCATCTTATTAAATATTTTACAAAAAAACATGAAATTAGGAAATTATTTAAATCAAGCACACACTAGCATTTCACAACATAAAAGGATTCCAAAAATAATTCCCAACTGGGTGTAAGCATTGAAATTGGACAACTAGAAAATAAAATAGCAAAAACATAAATTAAAATCAAATTAAACTTCTATTTTACCACTGCAAACCTCAAGATAAATGATGTGGATGCTAAATCTCAGCAATATAACACTAGACTTGATTGATTTGTGATTTTGATAGAGTTGATTTGCATAAGATGCAAGATATGAATTTAGTAGAATGGGTTTTCATAAAGATGTGAGATATGAAAATGATGAAGAAAAGACTATATTTATAAACTTATCAAGGAAAAATAAAATGAAAGTTGACAAGAATAAATACTTTAGTTAACTGAACTAACCGTGGAGTCAACTCAACTAATAAATAGAAAATTTCCATTCTGAAGTGATGAAGAGATAATATTGAATTATCTAATTAAGATCATGGATAATCATGCATACAAAGTTTCTATTTAAAGGCTGAGTTGACTAGTGGATGAAGATGAAGATTCTAAAATCAAATGGAGTTAACTTGTGAGAGAAGGTTGATATGCTAAATGAAGATTGAGTTAACTGATGATGGAAGAAAGAGTTGACTGATGATTTGAAAATGGAAATTATTTGAAAAAAAATAAAAAATTAGATCACATTTAATTAAATAATAAAATATTATTTAATTAAACGGATAAATGGGAATTATTAATTAATGAATGATTTTTAATGTCATAAATGATTATTAATGGATAATTAATGTGATAATTAATAAATAATTAATTAATAGATGTGATTAATGATTTAAGGAATGATATGATGATAATTAAGGTTGATGATTAGGAGGAATATTTTAGGTGTTTACATTTTTCCCCTCTTTGAAGTAATGTTCAAAGTAACACTGTTTCAAAGAAAAGAAAAGTAGCCAAGGTGAAAAATTAGAAGAGATGAAGATGATGATATACGCTAGTCAAGCAAGAAATCAAATGATTGAGATGGTTTTTGGAAGTTATATGATGATAATTAGAAAATATGAGATGTTTGATGTCCCCTCGAGAGATTATATGTACATAAAATGCATGGGTGATCTCTTGAAAGAAGAGAAGAAAAATGTTAAATGAAAGAGGAAAAATGATGGAAGAAAAATAATAAAATATGGATGCAAGAAACATGTCTATGAATGAAATGATGATGAATTGTTATGCTAACTTTGAGATTAACAACATTTATTTGATATAGCAATGGATGTTATGCACCAAGGTCTATGAGACCGAAGTGACAATGTATCCAATGTATGGATTGACTCCCAAGAAAAAAAAATACAATAGGATGCCCTAACACTCACAAGGTGTATGCCACTTTAGGTGGATATGTGATGAGACAAACATCAAACATGACAGACATAAATAATAGACCTTGTTGTAGTTTACGCCACATCAAAGCACAACATCATATGAAATTATTGTGGTGACCTTGTGTAGGTACAATATGGGTCAAAAGATAAATATTAAAAGATCAAAAGATAAACCAAAGAAAAAGACAACAAATGATCAATAAACACACAACAATACTATCTTCTACTAAGGTGTAGAAAAGACTAAAGGATGGATTTGGATCATGTCTAGTTTTAGGAAGGAAACATCTTGTATAAGACAAATGTATGGTTTTGAGAAGGAAACATAATGTATAAGAAAAGTGACAGGTGATAAGGAAATGTTCATGATGGAAAATGATTGTTTTGATTGCATGCTATCTAGGGTGATGTAAATCTCTTAGGTTTTATGTTGAAAGAACATGTTTCAAGTGTGTTGGTTTGAAGGTTTGAAAGCACATATATATGCCTAATTTTTCTTTTTTTATTGATGGGGTGGTATGTTATGGATGGTATAGGATAAGGAACATGAAAAATGTAAATTAATGAAAGACACACACAAGCAAGAAAGCAAGCATGCACAAGGATATAAAGACAAACATGATATTGCCCCTAGTCAAGTCCAAAACTAATTGATTGATGATGATGATGATAATGTTGTTGATATGGGGACACATCCCAAAAAAATGTGAGGACTGGGAAAGACATATCCTAATGATGATAATGTGACTAAAAGATTAAGGTTTGCAGCAAGGCTAGGAACAAAACCAAGGAATGTTTTGGATGATGCACTAAATTTTATAGCAAGCTTGTATGGATTAAGATTGTTGCATTTTGATGGACTACTCTTAGGATTGGATGGGACTATGGAGGGATGTTGGCTAGGTGGTGTTGGAACTGTAAAAATCTGATGTTTTCACATGTTGGTTTTACTCATAAACTCCCAGATTTGGCCCTACCGTGTGCATATTTCACCCATATTTTGCCATATTGCCCCATTGAGTCCATCAGGTCTGCATTTTTCACATTTTTGTTCCTATTGGCGTGACACCATTAAGGTCTCCCCGATCCATTCTTTTGCTTGTAAACATCTGTGTTGCCTATCAGCAAGACGTTTCTTGTGTCACAGCGATTGAAATTTATTCACTGGCAGCTATCAACATGACACTTCTTTTGTTCCAGCGACAAAAAGATTCATATCGACATAGGTCATATCGTCAATATATGGTCATAGCGAATTTGTTGTGTCTTACCGATTAGCTCATATGGGCTTTCTTCAACAGAGCTTGAAGTTAACGACATTGTGTATTGGTGAGGTCTTCACAACTTGCCGAACAACAGTGGAAGGATAGTCTTATCGGTGTAAGTTAAGATCTTCAGTGGAATGTCATAACGATTTCGTGGTGTCTCACCGACTTGTGTAAGGAGCTTTCGGTAAGAGTTGAAGTCTGCAGCAGGAAGTCATAGCAAAGCATGTATGTCTCACCGACGGGTTACAAAAGGTTTCTATTGAACAACTTTCGACGAGAGGTTTGTGTCATCTTGGCGAACAGGTGTGAGCTCGGGTGTTTCGGTATAACTCTATAATCTGCGAGACCTCTCACCGACATCATAAGGTCACAACGAAGCGAATGTGAGTTGGTTGTCGGTGTGAGATTGTTTTGTCTTGGCGATCAGATATGGACTTAGGGCTTTCAGTGAAACAAGAGAATTCTATGAAATGTCTCCTCGAGAGCGATAAGTTACAGCGACACACAGGACACAAAGGGGACAAAAGGATGCTTCCTGACTTCGGCATAGTGAACAAATGATCACGGCGAAGCACAAAAAATAGAGGAACACAGGTAGACAGCGATAAACGTTATGTTGCCTTCGGCATACTTGCTGGTTGTCTCAGCGACTATTCCATTGGAAATTAATAAAGATTCAAACACTATGGGCCGACATATGAGAATTTCTAAATGCCGTTGTAGGCCGACATGAAATTTTCCTGATCTCTATGGTTGGCCGACATGAATTTGAAGCGATATGTTTCCTGATGCTAGTGTATAAATATGCACTCCCAATTGTAATTGAAGGATCAGATTTTAGATTAGAGGCAGTAGGTAGAGATGGATACAGTAGAATAAATTTCTCAGAATAAAGGCTATGTTGCATGTTTTCAAATGGCGATTCCAATGAAATTCAGCTGGTGTGGTAGTTTATTTCTGGTGTCAATTGTCTGTTGAGTTTATTGAAAAGTATTGCTAAGCTGTCTCCAAGTTGATTCTTTTTGGTTGTTTAAATTGATATAACAAGCTTATTTTTAGTTTATCAGTGCACATTTGTTGTATCTGTGTGGTTAATTAACTGGTTCTCTCAAGAAGAGATTAAATCCTTTTAGTCGATCACAGTAATTAGGGAGATTCATCTGGATTATTAAAGTAGAGCTTAGTAGTCATAATCTTGCATGTTTAGACAAGTTATAAACAGATCATATGCTAGCAATTTGATTTTTTGCCAAAATAAGTTGCCCACTTCTGTCTCATTTGACTCTGCATACCCAATAAGGCACTGGTCTCTACAATTTCATCATTTGAATTCATTCAGTTTCTTTACATATGTTTTACATTTGTTAATTGAGCACTTTAGGTTTTAGATCAGAAGATTGTTATTGCTATCAAGTTTGAATTCGTTTGTTCACTTCCATTTTCCATTGTGGACAAATCATTGCAAGAAAGATAATCATAAGTCAAGTCTGCTTTATTCAGAAAGGTACACCCACCTAGGTTTAGCAGCACCTAAAGAGTAGAAGGTTGAGTTCTCTTGACCTTGTATGTTACCCTGAAACGTATCAAGAGATTGGCAGACTCTTGAGGCATCTTGCCTGCGTTTTTGAGAGCTACCAAATCGGCGACTCTGTTGGGGATTACATCAGAAAATTTGGTTGAAAACCACATTATAGAGTCATTGAAGAAAAGGTTATAATTTGAGAAGATTCAAAAAGAGTGATTCCACTGGGGAAAAGATCAGAAATAATGATTTTCCTACTTTTGGAAAAGTAGGTGGCGACTCTGAAATTTTTTTTGCAGTTGTTCAAACATGAATGGAAGAGGATCTCAGTTCAGGGGAGGTCATTCTGGAGCTCCTCATGGTCAGCAGTATATGCCATATCATCATACACAACACTATGGTTCGATGTACCAGCATCGGTACCCACATAGCGCCCCCCCTCATCAATACACAACAATTATCAGACAGTTTGATTTGGCAAGGATTCAATTATCCCCTTATCCAATGGATAGCAGTTGGAGAAGTATTGTTACAAAGTTTACATGGAGTGATGTGATCACTACTAAAGAGCAGTTAAGAGGTTTCAATGCTTTCATCCAAGATTTGGATGTGCCATATGAAGATTTACACATGAGGTTATTCATGATATCACTTATTGAAGACGCAAGGGATTGGTTCAATAGCCTACCAACAGTCTCTATTGATTCTCTCCAAGGATTTCAGGATCGATTCCTCGAGCAATATGGGAATCCAAGTGCACCAAATGCTACTCTTCATGAATTAATACAGATTTAGAAAGATCAAAATGATACAGTTTATGACTTTGATCGGAGGTTCAATAAGTTGCAGAATAAGATACCTCCTGGATCAAGGTTGCCAGATTCTGTAGCATTGAGTGTTTATTTAAGTGCATTTGATCCCAAAATAGGGTATGAATTGAGAATCAGATTCCCAAGAGATTTGGCTGAAACTCAGAAGATGGCACTGACATTTGAAAACAATAGGAGGGTTGCAGGGATAAGTGATAAAAAAGACAATCCTAAGGTTCCTCAGCAAAGCAACAATTATCAGCACAAGCAGGAGAACACATACAGGAACGAAAGGCTGAGGTTGCATGACATGCCTTATAATACAGACTGGAAGGACGAAAAACCTATAACAGCTAGGCCTGGAAACAAAGAAGCTCCTGATCCATTGAACAAGAAGGGAACCTATATGGTAAGTAACAATTACTTTTGTGAATTTTGTGATAAGCCACATTCCCTAGATTATTGTGTTGTAGCCTAAAGAATGCAAGAAGAGGGAATGTTGATGGAAAACAGTGGAGAAGATCACACAGTATATTTGACTTCAAATACTTTTCACCATGTTGAGGAAGATGAAGGTACAAGAGATTTATCTTGCATAGCAGATTGTGACAGGGAAAGCAGTGCATGTTGTGAGGAATCCAGTGAATATTCAGATTTTGATGATGAACCAGAGGATTTTGATCTGCAGTCAAGGGATTTTTCTACCTCTTATGAAGATCTGGATGAAAAGGCAATGGGAAATGTTGATTCATCTGATAGTAAGTATACAATACCTCTGGCTGCAGTTGAAAGTTATGAAGATGCATTTGATCATGATGAGGTTTGTACATCTGAAAATGATTTCCAATCTTTTTCAAACCCATTGTATGATGAAGAGTTAAAAGAGGATCTAATGATATTTTGCAAAGGTATGTCCAAGAATGAACTATAGGTATTTTCAAATCCACTTTATGAAAAAGAGGAGATAATTTCATACAAGCAAAATGATGGAATAAATAACTGCGCTGATAATGTTTCTGATTTGCCATTCTCTGATGGTCTTGGATTTCTTTTTGATGATGACAAAAGTGAAGAATATAATTGTTGTGATGAAAATGTTGAGACCTGTTTGCTCAGCAGAGAACATATGTTAGATTTGTTAACTCCTGAATATCAGAGATGTGCACATGAAGGTGATCTTAAAGTTTTGTGTCCAACTTACATTTGTTTTGACAGTGAAGTATCTTTGTGTAAAGATTCTTATGACTCCCTGTGCATTTCTTGGTGTGATGGTGAAACTTTTGGTGTTGATCAAAGGTCTATTTCCATTTAGGATGAGGTATGCGATTTTGAAATTTCTAATTCATGTGAAGAAGATGTTTATTTGCATGCCAAGGATAATAGAAGTCTAGCTTTGATTGGTTCATATATGCTTGACACTGGAGATGTGAGCTATAATATAATATTATCTCCAAATGACGATTTGGAGGAGGTGCAAAAGGTTTTAGATTTGTATGTTCTAGACAGTGTTGATATGACATAAATTTTTGATTCTCAAGAGAAGCACTTTGATGATGAATTTTCAATGCAGTTGAATGAGTGTTTTATAATACACAACAGTGAGAAAGATAGTGAGGAATTTTGCATTGAATATATGTATATTTTGTATGTTGGAGATAACAGAGATTTGTCTGATGATGAAGAATATAAATTACAGAATGATGTAGGGAATTTGGGCCAAGCTAAGCATAGTGATTCTCTAAAAACTTTCAGTGATAGGAAAGATGGCATGAATGTCTTCAAGAGGAATTTGATGAACTCAAGAGAAAATTAGGTATTTGACAGGGGAAAGTATGGTTGGAGTTTTAGACTGTAACAACTCAGAATAGGTGAAGTTGAAAAACAGAGGATTGAGGGTTGCTAGTGCATGGACAAAACTTGATGGTCCTTGTTGATGCCAAAAATTAACGAGATAACAGTGCCTTTATGGGAAACTCAGTTCAAGGGGGACCCCTTTGCACCAAATTGAGTGACCTCCGGATTTTAAAGAAGCCGACTTCTTCTATATAATGGGTTTTCGAAAGGGAAAATGAAGCAGATATAATGAAACAAATATTAATCTAAGGCGATGCGCCAAAGCTTACTGGTAGTCACGATAAATCATAGACTTAAGGGCCTGAATGTTATAGTTATGTTCCAAAACATCAGAAACTTAAAGTTATAGCATAAACAATTCATTTAATTGACATAAAACAGTATCCCATACATTCTCACTGCTAAGAAGAGTCGTTAAGACATGATTTAGACCAGCAAGTTTGCATTCAATATATAGAAGTCTCCTCAAATGAAATGCTTAAGACAATAAAAAGCACAGTTCACAATTTAATCAAGACATGAAAAACAGAAAGGCCGAACAATAGGCACAGTCTGAAAGTTTCTTGCGAATAAACATGCAAAAGAGGCCTGGTGTCTCTTGCTAAAACCAGTATTCTTTCTAAAAATCTTGGACCATTTCCCCTCAACAGGGAGAGTATATATAGCCAGAGAGCAAAATCCCACCGCCTGAAGAGCTGTAACAGAAAGATTCCACAATCTCCCGTAATGATGCCCGAATAAGAATATTTCCAATGCCATTATGAGAGTAGCCAGTCAGAGCACAACATCCAGTTGATCAGTTACAGGCGTGCCCCTTGTGATGATGGCAGTGGTCCCAACAAGGCTTCGAAGCGACAAGTGCCGCCCACCGCTTCAGAGAACCATGATGAGCAGCACCCAATAACACTATCCCGCTCGGCCATCCCATAGCTTGCTTTGATAATCAATGTAAGGCACGTGGCAACAAATCGCGGCCCGAATGAAAACTCCTCCTCCATCAACCGAGAGCTTGAGGAGAAGTGACACACGTTCAAGGGACTGAGGCTACTTTGAAAATGGGGGAAGGCCGTATGAATCAGATGGCGAAAGACGCGTGGCCGCGTTTCGCAACCCGTGGTGCTCTCATCCCTACTGCTGTTTTAAAAGCTGCGAATCGCTGACACGTGGGCGAAGGTAGGTCCCGCCAGGAAATAAAGAAGGTCAATAGAAATCTTTCGCAGCCCACCGCAGCATACTCTATCCTTGCTAGGAAAGTTTGCGATACACCGCCACGTACAAAGATGTGGGCCCCTCGATGAACCTTAGGAGTATCAGACCTTTATGGAAGGCTTAGCAACCCGAAGAAAATACAAAGCAATAGAAAAATGAGAAACCCCGCAGGCGAGACACGTGGACGCCCAGCGCAGCATTTCAGGAGCCGAACGGGGAGCCACTTGCCGAAGTTGCGAAGTGAGGAATGCACAAAGGGAAAGATCAAAACCTGCCGGGAAGCCGAAGAAACGCGGAGATGCACAGGCCAGCGCACGAACATGTGCAAAAAAAAGGACCCGAAGGGAGCTGCTTGAAACATTATTTCAACAGCTTTTGGCGACTAACAGGGGCGTTTCAGATAAGGAACGGAGAACCCAAAAACTCTCTGGTTCTACAGACCAGAGCCTTTATCTATAGGGTGAATGGAGTTAGAGCTTGGAAAGTGCAGCCTGCAAAGGCACCCATTCATTTTCGGACGGCTTTGCCATGCTGCGCAAATTTTCTTGTGCCCCGCGGAGATCAATAACTTCCTTGTGAGGCAGCACCTCTGGCAGGCCAGCGCCTGCTTGGATATGGAAAAGCAGCTGAGAGAGTGGATGAATGATTGCCTCGATATCTGCTGCTGTTGGGGGGCTGCCGAATTCCTTGAATGCCTCTGGATCATTCTCCTTTCGTTCAATAACCTCCGTAATCTGCGCAGCCGTGGCAATAGTGCCATCTTCAAAGGATGGAGACGGCAATCCCAACCTGCCCAACTCAGAGAAACTCCCTCGAATGCCATCCAGCGCTTTGTTTAGAAAAGACGCCGCTGCCTTAGTACGCTGGAAAGCGGAGTGACAATGAATGAATTTATTTGCCGTTTGAGCTGCGGTGTCCCGATCTTCGATACCCGCCCCGGTAAGGATCTCGTCTGAGACCGAGTATAGCTTATTTAGCAAGTCCCTTGCCTCGGGAACCTTTTCCAGGATGAAGCGCGGGAACTGTTCCATTGTATCATGGGCTTCCTGATTGAGTTTTAATGCCTTGTCGATGAACCAGAGGGTAGGCTGCAGATTTAGGCAGAAGGCTTTGATTTTCTCCCAGTGAGAAACGTACAATTGCCTAACCAGTGGGATGATATCAGGTTGGGCAGGGGCTGGTAGCAGAGAGGCCTTAAGCGAATAAATCTCCGCATCTCTTGAAATGAGGGCCTCGGCGAATTCTGCCTTCTTCTTTTTCTCGGATGCCAACTGCTCTGCATAGCTGTGCATTTATTTGTTCCAAGTTTGTTCAGCTCTAGAGTGGTTAGCTGATTATTCTTCTAATGAAGCTTTTGTCTCTCGAAACTCCTCTTCTAGCTTGGTCTTTGTCTCTCGAAACTCCTCTTCCAGTTTGGTCTTCAAACCTTTTTCGGCCTCTTTTTCTTGTACCTTTTCATACTCTTTGTAGACGTTCCATCCCCTATCTTTCTCTGATCTGACTGTACTCAAGGCGGAAACGTTCAAGCTCCCCCTCTATCGATTGTAGGCCTTCACGCTGCTTGGTTTTGATTCTATAATTCTTCTAATACAGCTGGGTCGGCTACTTTGGTCTTTGCAATTTCGCCCTGAAGCCTGTTTCTCTCATTTTCTGCTGTTAGCGCCTTTTCTGTCATTCGGGCGATATCTGCCTCTAAGGATTTTTCCTTTGCCTCTAAAAAGCTCACCCTGTCCTTGGCTGCCTTGAGCTGTTCATCCTTCTTCTTTAACTAGTGACCAGTCTTTAGGAAGTCGGAAGTGACCACCCGTTGTGTCTCCTCCATGATTTCGACTTTATCTTGTGGCCGGGCTACCTTCATGTCCAGTCCGATAACATAAATTTCATAGTCCTCTGGTTGCATCTCTCCCTGGGGCTTGCTTATCCTTGGGTACATAGTTGCAAACTTTAATTCTTGGCGGGCCTCGTCATACGAAGCCTGTACTCTCGGCTCGGCGGGGGCATTGTCATCCTTTTCCCTTCGTCACCTCATTCTATTTGCGCGCGCTTCCTTCCCATAATCTATCTATGCAATGAACTCAGCTGGTGATGAAACCAGCCCACCTGCGAAAGGAACACCAGAAGGCAGGGCGTAGGGATAGGTAACTTTCATAGGCGCGCGCATTTGTTTCTTCTGGAGGGTGATGGTTTGCGGAGAAAAGTGTGGCATGTTCCATAGCTTAGCCTGGCGGTTATCAGCAGGGCTAGACATTTGCAACAGCTAAACCGGAGATTCAGTCGTAAGACCTGTTGGCCGAGGGAAAAGAGTCGCTGCCTGGGGCTCGATTTGCTGTAGTGGGAAGGGATCTGTAAGCATCTCAGAAAAAGAGTGGGGGCCAATGGGAGGAATATTTTCGGAAAGTGATGTGAGGAAAGTCTGGGCGGCAGCAGTAGGCGTTAGCATGTTCGAAGGGGTAATTATAAACGGCTGGGGTTGCGAATACTAGGCAAATCCCATGAAATAAGCTGGGCGAGAAGCAGAGGGTGGAGGCTCGGACGAATGGCGGGAGTTGCTAGTAAGAGGGCGGACGTGAAAAAGAGATGTAAGAGGAAGGACAAAATATCACCTGCTGACGGTCGGCAGTGGCATCGGGATCGTTCGAGACTCGCCCGCAACCTCTGGCATTTGACTAGCAGCGGGTGTTTCCCCTTCGGCCGGTTCATGTGAAACTGTCCCGATAACACTTTCCGTGCATTGCCTTTTCGCGGGGGGACACTCACTAACCTCGGCAGTCGGATCCTTCTGCTGGGGCACTAGCCTGACTGGTTTAGTGGCCCATGTGCGTGTAAGCGAGCCCCTTGATATGTTAAAGTGCACATTAGTGCCCACGTAGGCGGCATGCCCGGGGGCATCGCCTTCCTACGCTGATATCGCCGTCTCTTCCTCCTGCTCATCGGAGCCTTCTGCTTCGCTCTTGTTAGCACTAGAGATTGGGCTGGGATGGCCTTCATCCCAGTATCTTTCAAATTCCTGGTCGTCCTTCAATTGATTATAAGGAGCTTTCAACTGCCCTGTTTCCTGGCGGTATCTACAGAAAGCTTTTATTTTTTCACCGCTCCATTCCTCGTCCACTTTCAACTTATTATGCATGCTGCGCTCTATCGGAAGGTTGTCCCTGGCCACAGCCACTGGAAAGTAGAACTTGTGCCATGGGCCCCTGGTATCCGGCGTAGGGATTTGTGCCAATTCAACCAGATCTTCATCTTTATCAGTCTGGTTATTACGTCGCTTCTCCCAGTATGGTCGGGGAACATGTATAACTTTCATATGCAGCTCAGGTAGGTCATTGAAGGGGTTGTAATCCCACTTATCATTTACTAGTACTAACCCCAGGTGTGCCAGCTTGTCCCCTAGCAGATTGTGCGATCGTTTTTTAACAAGTGTTATTGACTTGAAACTCTTCGGGCAAGTGAAGAATCCCTTCCTCTTGACACTTTCGCTACTACAGAACATGAAATCGATGATGCACACCTGCCGGTAAACCTCCAATGCTAGCACTCTATCGATGATGCAAGCCGGGAGTAGGAAAGGCCTGCCAATAAAGCCCCTCATTCGAAGGATCGTAAAATCCTTGCCCAAGAACTAGTCACAAGCGGGGGTGTAGCCTTGTAGAAATCCAGTCTGCTCAGTGTTAAGCCGAACGATATCACCCTCTCTGATCAAATCATTCAGGACCGGGGCTATGAAATAGTCCGTGAAGGCATAGTAGTCATATGCTGCGGAAAGGTAGGGTGTCCATGTAGATACCGGCTTTCTTTTGTTCTGCTCGTCAAAAATTGATAGTGGGATAAATCGGGCGAAGAAATCTGGATTCTGATGCAGGAACATGTGGACCAGGTAGGAAAGAAATCTAAATTTCTTCTCCGCCTGATAATTCTCTATTTGCTGTATCATTTCTTCGACCATGAACTCAGCAAAATCATACCAGAAAAGTTCATGCTGCCTGCGAAACTGTATTGCAGGGCCCAGCTGAAAAGCCTCGATCTTCTCATCGGAATCACGGCCGCAAACAAATGTCAGCATGGATATGGGGTCTTGGAGGTCATCGCGGAATGAACCGCGCGATAATGGGATGCTCGGTGCCTTAGCGGACGTAACACCCTTCTTATTGGTCTCTTCTAATAGGAAATCAGAGCTGGTTTTCATCCTTTTCCATATCTTTTCCCCTTTATTTGGACAGAAACGTTCGATTTTCTCCTTTCTTGTCCTGGGGTCAGGAATGCATAACATATGCTAGATGGCTTCCGGGCCGATATGAACCCTTAAATTGCGACCCTCAATGCAGTGGGTCTTTGGATTATAGCGTTGAACAGTTGCGTCGACCACCTCCGGGCAATAGTGCACCAATGGGACCATGTATTGTGGAAGACCGCTAAACCAGACTCTACTTGCCATGGCTTGGTCCGCCCCTGGTGCTAATAACCTTGCACAAGCCGCCTCTCTAAGAGACTTAGGGTTCTTGGCAAGCTTTGGGTCGTAGATATTAGCCCACTTTTCTCTAACCTTTTTCGGGTTATTCCACTTTTTGGGCCTCTCCAGCTCCTCTGTGTTGGCTCTTTTCACCTTCTTGGGTATACCAGGAGTGGCATACGCTAAATCTTCGTATACGTAAACCTCGGCCGCAGAACGAATAGCCGAATACAGTTCCTGGCTAATTCCTTCCTGCATTGGCTGAGCTGAAGATTCTGCCATTTTTTTCTTTGCGGCAGAACTTGAAAGCTCCCTGGCCTTTGAATACGCTTGCATTGGAAATACAGACAGAAAACACTTCGCGCACTCCTTAGCTTTTGGAAAAAGACTTAGGAATAATAAGCATTTTCATGCAATAATAGCAACTTTCCTCAAGGTGGTAGGTGAGCGCGAGCCCTTTGCATTTAATTTGGCATGTACCGTTAACTCCACAACTCGTGCAAGATGAGCTGATTGCTTTTTCGAGGCGGCCAGATTTCATCATTGCTTTCAAAAGATCGTGTGATACACCCTGATTTCCTTGGAAATTGAGCTTGCAACTGGCCTTCTCACCTTGGGTTAGCATGTACCGGTAATTAATATCCCTGGCCTGAATGATTACGCCAAGTAAACGATCACCGCCTGAAAGAGATACAAATATCACATCGGGTTCTGGGATGTGCTTGAGATTTGACACCATAGCATACGGTCATACGTCCCTTCATCAACAAGTGCCACCTTTTTGAAGCTCAATTAATTAACTTGATTTAATTAAGCATGCCCTGAGCCGTGCTACCATGCATGTACCAGCCCAAAACGTGAATAAACGCAGACTCGGCCCTCGAGATCGCGGCCAATATACATCACGTTGCTTACGAGCGGATTGGCATATATCTTGTCAATTTTCTATAAATAGGCCAGTAGATAGTGAACATACGCACTTTGTGTCCAAGAAGTGATAGGCAAGTAGAATACTGCTAAGCAAGTCTTTTCATAGGTTAGGTGGTGAGTAGATTTCGGCATTACTCAGCAGATTTAGGAATAGTGTTAGGAGAGATGGATACTCCTATTCGCCTAACTTCCTTCAAATCACATACAGCGTTTGTAGGTGAGATCTCTACTAGGAGGCTCAAGAGAATGACAAAGAACAAGCACTCGCTGGTTCTAGTAGCCATCAAGTGGGTTCTCGACAAGGACTGTGTTGAATATGAAGATAAGCATCGGGTGAACACCGAGGTGTGCTCGCACTTTGTAGCGTCTATGCTGGACATTTGTGTCCCTCGGCCGCTTGTATTGAAGCTAGTAAAAGAAATCTTCCCGAAGAAGTACCTGAATGGGCTCGGCGAGGTTGTTACTCATGCTGCGTACGCGATAGGCCTGCCAACAGCCAGCGACCTGCATTGCTTCATCGAAGAAGAAGCTGTTGTCGTGTGGCAGCCATTCCTGAGCAGATTTCGCCTGCAGACTCGTGGTGTGCACCAGCAAAGGGTTACCCAAGCTCTTCACTTCCTGTTCAGGAGCTACAACATGATACCCTTCTACGATGTAGAATGGTATACTGATTTCAGGAACCTAGTGTATCCACCACCGACGACAGCCGTGTTTAATGATGCTGCTAGTGCCGCCGAGGAACCTGTTGATGAGGAAGAAGCAGATGCTGTCTTAAATGCGTTGGTTGCTGCCAGCCACTCCTGCAGATAGATGATCCCCTTGCCTTGGTGTCTGCTGATGTAACCCTCCTGCTCCATATAAGCCTGATAAAAGGCCACCATATATATATATATGCTCTAATATTTTGTACACTTTGAAAATCGGCATCCATGCCATTTTGTAACTCAGGAACATGTATATAAATATATATGTCTCTTTTCTTTTTATTGTGAAATCTATGCTCCTGTTTGCTTCTGTGTGCAATTTTTCTGGGTTTGCCAATCTTGTATGTTTTGTCTCTGTTTACGAGCATACTTTTGCATTTTAAGAAACTCTGGTGCTTTACCCACTAATGATGATAAGCGAATGCGTAGTAAGTCTATTGATTTTAGCAAAAGGATAGGCCAAAAACGGGAAAGGAAAAAAAAGAAAAAGCGTTACTTACAACTGTACAGGGTAGGGTTTGACGCTTAATGGAACAATTTAAGGTGAATCCCATTAACCGAGATTCCTAGAGGCTCTTGTTCCATATTTTCCAGCTCGAAGGCATTGTGTTGCATGCACCGAATGATTTTGAAGGGTCCTTCCCATAGGCTATCGAACTTACCATGCTGACCTGGCTTCGCAGCCCTGCTGTCGTATTTTAGCACTAAATCTCCACTTTTTAGGCCTTGGTCGGAAGCCTTTTTGTCAAACCACCGTTTGACCACCTGTTGACGGCCTGTCATGGCTTTTAGGGAATTCTCCCTTTTTTCCTGTACTTCTAATAGTTTGGCAAGCCGAACCTCCATGGCATCATTTGTTCTATCTCAAGAGATTTCAACAACTGTATCGCCGGAATCTCCATAGAGATAGGTAGCAACGCTTCTTTCCCATATACTAGCTCATAGGGCGAAGTCTTGAGGACTTGTTTAGGAGTTATGCGGTTGGCCCAGAGTGCTTTTCAGAGATTTTTGTGCCATTCCCTTTGGTGTTCTGAGCCCACTTTTTTGAGAAGTCGGACTAAACTTTTGTTTGTTGACTCAGCTAGGCCATTTCCCTGTGGATAGTAGTTTGAAGATGTTTTCAGGAATATGCCATTTTTCAATGCAAAGTGACATACCTTTGTGCCTACAAATGCTCTAGCATTGTCCGAAATGATCGTCTTCGGAGGGCCGAACCTCGTCACCAGAGCCTCGAGGAAATCCACAATCTCTACCTCCGTTGCCTCTTTAAGGGGAACAGCTTCAGCCCACCTTGTGAAGTAGTCTGTAGTTGTTAAAATCCATTTATGTCCGGAACTGGAAACCGGGTTGATCATTCCGATAAAGTCCAAGCCCCATTGAGCAAATGGTTCATCCGCCACGATAGGTTTGAGGGGCATCGCTGAATTCTTCCTTCGGTCGGAGAATAACTGACATTTTTTGCAAGTCTTTACCAGAGAGTCGGAATCATTGAAAAGTGTGGGCCAGTAATATCCAGCCCGTAGGACCTTGATGGCTGTAGTTTCAGCGGAGAAATGTCCACCTTCGTCGCTATTGTGAAATGCGTCGAGGATCTTCTGCGCTTCCCCTAAAGTAACGCATCGTAGGAGCACACCATTAAAATTCCTTTTGAAAGGACTCCCTCTATCGGTATGCACCCAGTGCGGGCCGGTAGCCACCTTCTTTTAAGGATGAAATTTGATGAAGATACTTTCCAGTTTGCATGAAGTTCATTCTATCAGTCAACCAATTGTCTTCCAATCCTGATCCATTTATCAAGATGAGCTCTAGCTATTCCTCCTTGGTGGGTACCTCCTCGTTCTATGTCATATACTCACACAGTCCTCTGCTTTTAATAGTCTTAGTAGGCCTGACTTCAATGTCATATTCGGGATCTTGGTGATCCAATTAGCCCTTTTTTCTGTGATTTCTCCCTCCATGATGTATTCCCGCACACTAGAATGTGCGACATATACCAGGACTTTGCTACAGGAAATTAGATGGCGGAACTTTTTAAGTCCCTTTACTATTGCGAAAGTCTGTCTTTCAACGAAGTTATAATTCACCTCATATTCCTTTAAGGTTCGGGAATAGAACGCAATTGGATGCTCTCCCTTTCCTTCTCTATCCTTTTGAGTCAGAACAGTAGCGATACTGGACTTGCTACTGAAGGCATACATTATAAAATCTTTATATTGATCTGGATTAATTAACACTGGGGCTGAGGAGATCACTTCCTTGACCTTTTCAAATGCCTCCCGAGCCTCCATTGTCCACTTGAAAATTTGATCCTTTTTCAGCATTAGGGTGATCGACCTAATTATTCCCTTAAAATGAAATAAATTTCTTGATGAAATTTGCTTTGCCCATAAAACAACTGGACACCTTTCTTCGCAGGAGAGAGGCTCCTTTATAAGCGCCTGGATTTAAAGGTCAATTGAAATACCTTCCTTGACACAGCATGTCTAATAGCTTACCACGGGGTACTCGAGACACGCACATTTCTCACCAGTTTAAGGAAATCCCGAACTCTTGGCACTTTTGAAAAACCAACTCCAAATGATCGAAATGATCATCTTTAGATTTGGAGAACACAGTAAGATCATCCAAATAGATTAGGATAATCTTATTGATCAATTCGCTAAATGCGACGTCCATAGCTCTCTGGAAGGTTGCCCCTGCATTAGATAAACCAAAAGGCATTTTAGCATATGCAAATGTCCCCCACTTGGTGGTGAACGTAGTCTTGTGCTGATCTTCCTCTTTTACTCGAATCTGGTTATAGCCAGAGAAGCCATCCAGTAGAGAGAACATTTCTGATCCCGCAACAGTTTGGAGGATCGCCTCCATAGAAGGCAATGGATAGTGGTCCTTTAGAGATGCTTTATTTAGGTCTCAGAAATCCACGCATAAGCGGATATCACCATTCTTTTTTCGGACTGGTACCAGATTTGATACCCAAGAACTATGTTTAATCGGGAAGACAATATGTGACTCAATGAGCTTGGTTAGCTCTTGTGCCATCAAGGCTTCAACTTTAGGGTTGACCGGCCGCTATTTCTATTGGATTGGCTTCGCACCTTCTGTCAGCTCAATAGTATGTTGAATGATACCAGGATCATAACCTTCCAGATCTTCGTAGGACCAGGCCACTACTCCATATTTCTCATAGAAACTGATAAGCCTTTCTTTATCTTACTGTGAGACATCTTTTCCGACCCGAAGGTTTTCATAATCACCTTTTTCCGCCACGAATTTCCGCTTATCATTTTGGGCATCACTACAATCAAATTTTTTTTTGAGAGTAACCAATCCTTTCGGAAGCTTATTTGACTTTAGCTGCATAATTTGTCCTTCGTAGGCCTCAACGATCTTTGGTTGGAGTTGATCGGAAAATTCCCCCGAGTGTTGAATAAACAAGGCGATGTGTTCATCACTCTCAAAGACTTGCCAACTTTGGTCATTGTCAGGTATTGCTGGTCTGACAAGCACTCGCACTGAATATCTGTTCTGAAGCAAGTCGGAGACAGGATCAAATTGAGCACCGATTACCGCCATGCGATCTGCATCTCCATTCTGTGCTCGGGGAATGGTCAGGATGTTGAAAGCTTCAAAACTTTCTACAAGATCCCAGATTCGATGCCGATAGGATCTCATGTGGATATTCTTTGCTGCTGAGATTCCTCGGACCTGATTAACTACCAGTTCTGAATCTCCGAACATGATCAATTGCTTGACACCCATTCGTTCCGCTAGGCTTAGGCCTTGGACTAATCCCTCATATTCAGCCTCGTTATTTGAACAGGTGAATTGGAATCAGAAAGACCTCAACAACTTTTCATTTTGTGGGGATATTAGACATATCCCTGCTCCAGCTCCAACTTTACTCCTTGCTCCGTCAAAATACAATGTCCACAGCTCACTTGCTTGGTCATTGTCGGGTTCTTTGACGACCTTTGGAAGAACTTGGTCTTCATCATAAATCACATATGTGCCTAATCCAGTAGCATGATAATTTCTGAAAGGATCATTGTTCATATGTTCACTCAACAGAGCGTCTTCGTTATCACTTCGGTCTCCGTTGACCTTCTCCTCCTCTAGCAGTTCGACATTGTACATGTCTTGCTTGGTGATGGAGGTATGTGCGGCTTCAAAGTTAATCAGGGCCTCATTTGCCACATGTTCGGAATGCAGAGCCTCCGATTCTATCTTCATCTTCGCGCCATGCTTGGTTCTAAGTATTAGATGTGACCAATCTAAAGACAAATAGCCACCCACCTTTGAAGTAAACTCTCGAGAAAGGCAAAGACCAAACATTGGCGGAACATCTATGATCACTGTATCTTGCGGGACCGTGATACTCGGGCAGGCAAATAGAGTCAGCGGAAGTGCTTTGATGACGCCCACAGTATCAACCTTATTTCCATCTAGCTGCATCACCCCTTTCTTCATAGGTTCGTAGCTGAGTCCCAAGGCTTCGGCTATTAGTTTTGGCATAACCGTAGTACTAGCGCCAGAATCAATCATAGCGTTGTGTAATAGTTTCTCCCCTATAATGAGGGTCAAGAAGAAGGGTTGAGGTTTTGGCCTACCTCCACCTTCCGCATGGGATTCCTTCGCTTTGTTTGCGAGAACCTCAGTTGGTGACATTTGATAAACCGCTTCGGTACTGGCCGAAGGCTCGGTTAGTGCTGGGTCCATTTGTTGTTGAAGCGCCTTTTGGAGTATGGTTTTCTGTTCCGGGATAGCTAGAATGTCCCATAAAGACACATTAGCGGGTGATTTCTTCAACTGCTCCACCACATTAAGAGGTGAGGAGCTCAGAGATTTCTGCTCCTTTACTTTTGTTATAATAATTTCCTTCCGCGGTTGAGAAGACAAAGAGACGGTTGGACCGCTAGGAATTTGATCTGAAACGTCTTTGCATTGCGGACTATCCGAAAGTGAAACAATGGCCTCACCGGTGAATCTTCTCTTGGAGCGCGTGTTATAGTCAGATTTTACCCGCGACATTTCGGCTATGGACGTGTCATTTGCGAACGCCATTTCCTCGTCCTCCATCCATGAGAAAAGCGCATGATCAGGAACAATGTCAGACTCTTGCTCTAGGGACATTCCTTGTATTTGCGCGGTAAGGACCGCATTCTCCATTGCCGGGGCATATCTGTATTCTTCGTTCTCTGTCGCAATACCTTCACTACGTTGCTCCGCTATCCTTTGTTGTAAGTTGCCACATAGACAATTTCAGGGCATATGCGCATCGTTGCAAGGGAAGCACCATGGATTGATGTCATCAATTAGATTGTTTTGTCCTGTAGTTAATTCTCTGCTAGAGCTCGGCGACGCACCTGCCAGCGGTGTGGGCACCAGAACTATTTGGTTCATAGCCGCCGCTGGTGAATTAGTGCGATGCGCATTCTGATATTGATTTTGCTGATAGGTAGGCCACCCACCTTGATAGTTCTGATATGCAGGCCGTGGAGGCATTGCTTGGTTCCGCTTGAGAGTTGTTATATCATTCGCCATAGTCCGCAACATCTCCTTGAGGTCGCCCATCTCACCCTTGGGAGAACCCGATGTAGAGGCCAAGTTTTCAGGAGCGGCTGCATATGAGTACACTGACTGGGGAGTTGCTGGCACACTGGTCGACACCACCTCTTGTGCTACGTTCGATATCTCAGGAAATATCAGCATAACAGGTTGAGGAGGAAATTTCCCGCAGTCTATCAAGTGATTTTCTGCTTTGATAGTGGTGGCATATGCATCTGGTAAAGTGGCTCCTCCCAGAGACTTTATCATCATAGAAATGTCGAGATTGATGGACTTCAGATAAAACATGAACGCCAATTCTGGAGTCGGGCGGATAGTTACAGGAATCCTCCACCAACTTGAGTGAAATCGGGCATTGAATTCCGTCAGAGCCTCCTGGGGTGCTTGTTTGATGATGGATAGCTGATAATATAGCGAGGAACGATCTCCGTCATTTGAAAACCTTTCATAGAATGGATCTCCGAGGTCATCCCAAGTGCAAATGCTATTAGGAGTCAATGTTCGGTACCAATCTAGAGCTTTGCCTTTGAAGGGCGGCAAAGGAGCTAGCAGGGCTACGTGCAGCTAACGATACCATGTGCCGAGGGCATACATCCGGCTACATCCACAACGAATGCTCTTTTGGCATTTTGTGTTATCAGTTGAATTTGGGAGAGCTTCGAGGGGCCGAAAACGGAATGGCTAAGCGGCCGGAATTATCACAGGGCTTCACCGGGGGCTTCCAACATCCCATGCTACATAATTTCTGTTCGCGGCCGGCAACATGGTGAGAGGAAAGGGTGGTGGGAATGGAACGGTTAGTAACTGATTTGCGGCCTGGACTGTCCCTAATGGAGGCACTAGTAAACCTGGGTTATTTGCGGTTTGGGATCTAGTTACAGGCCGATGGCTCATACACCCTTTTAGAAGATGATTTCATTAGTTCGGGTCCCACCAGGCGTGCCAGAAAAAAGGACGACTATTGGCGCCAAAATTAATGCAGGAGATACTTGATGCCTTTATGGGAAACTCAGTTCAAGGGGGACCCCTTTGCGCCAAACTGAGTGACCTCCGGATTTTAAAGAAGTCGGCTTCTTCTATATAATGGGTTTTGGAAAGGGAAAAGGAAGCAGATATAATGAAATAAATATTAATCTAACGCGATGCGCCAAAGCTTACTGGTAGGCACGATAAATCATAGACTTAAGGGCCTGAATGTTATAGTTATGTTCCAAAACATCGGAAACTTAAAGTTATAGCATAAACAATTCATTTAATTGACATAAAACAGTATCGCATACATTCTCACTGCTAAGAAGAGTCGTTAAGACATGATTTAGACCAGCAAGTTTGCATTCAATATATAGAAGTCTCTTCAAATGAAATGCTTAAGACAATAAAAAGCACAGTTCACAGTTTAATCAAGACATGAAAAACAGAAAGGCCGAACAATAGGCACAGTATGAAAGTTTCTTGCGAATAAACATGCAAAAGAGGCCTAGTGTCTCTTGCTAAAACCAGTATTCTTTCTAAAAATCTTGGACCATTTCCCCTCAACAAGGAGAGTATATATAGCCGAAGAGCAAAATCCCACCGCCTGAAGAGCTGTAACAGAAAGATTCCACAATCTCCCGTAATGATGCCCAAATAAGAATATTCCCAATGTCGTTATGAGAGTAGCCAGTTAGAGCACAGCATCCAGTTGATCAGTTACAGGCGTGCCCCTTGTGATGATGGCAGTGGTCCCAACAAGGCTTCGAAGCGACAAGTGCCGCCCACCGCTTCAGAGAACCATGACGAGCAGCACCCAATAACACTATCCCGCTCGGCCATCCCATAGCTTGATTTGATAATCAATGTAAGGCACGTGGCAACAAATCGCGGCCCGAATGAAAACTCCTCCTCCATCAACCGAGAGCTTGCGGAGAAGTGACATGCATTCAAGGGACTAAGGCTACTTTGAAAATGGGGGAAGGCCGTATGAATCGGATGGCGAAAGACGCGTGGCCGCGTTTCGCAACCCGTGGTGCTCTCATCCCTACTGCTGTTTTAAAAGCTGTGAACCGCTGACACGTGGGCGAAGGTAGGTCCCGCCAGGAAATAAAGAAGGCCAATAGAAATCTTTCGCAGCCCGCCGCAGCATACTCTATCCTTGCTAGGAAAGTTTGCGATACACCGCCACATACAAAGATGTGGGCCCCTCGATGAACCTTAGGAGTATCAGACCTTTATGGAAGGCTTAGCAACCCGAAGAAAACACAAAGCAACAGAAAAATGAGAAACCCTGCAGGCGAGACACGTGGACGCCTAGCACAACATTTCAAGAGCCGAACGGGGAGCCGCTTGCTGAAGTTGCGAAGCAAGGAATGCACAAAGGGAAAGATCAAAACCTGTCGGGAAGCCAAAGAAACGCGGAGATGCCGCAGGGCGGTACGCCACGGACGTGGGTTGGCGGTAAATCAATGCTCAAATAGATGTCAAGATTCCTGATAAACATCTACAAAAGATGTTTATCAAAAAATTGCACACAAATCTTTAGGATAAGCTAACTATGATGAAATTCCCTTTGTTTATGCATTTATACACAACCTTGTGTTAATACCATAACTTAGTTTCCAGTCGAGATTCAAAATCCACTTCTCACCGAGCTGACAAACCTAAACACAAGAGTCAAAAACACAATAACAATCAAAACTTTCATAAACCAAATAGAGCCTTTTTGCAATTTAATCTACCTCCTCAATCTCAACCGTAACCAACCCAACAAATTAAAAATCAAGTGGAAAATATTAAGGAAACAGTGCCTTATAATTATGGGGACCCCAAGAGACTATTTACTCCCCTACCTGACACCCTCCATAATACAATGAACCAGTTAATTCAACAATGCATGATCAATTTCCCTCCCGTTAAACCACTTGATCCAAATGAGTCATTATCACCCACCTTCAAACCTAATGGTTATTGTCGTTTTCATCACCAAAATGGACATGACACTGAAGACCTCATTGATTTAGGAAATTTAACCATTATGGGTGTTAATGATCAAGGCAATAAATCTATGGCACCTCCTAACAAAAAATTATAGATTTTCACCAACCCCATGCCTAAACATACTACTTCATTTGTCAAGGCTAGTGAACCTTCAAATACTGATGTAATGATTGTTGATACAAAAAATGAACAACATGATATACGTCCAACTGTTACCCAAGTTAGTCCTATGGATAAAATTTTAGGTGTGATAGAAATTATCCCTTGAAAGGGCCAAAAAAATAAATCTCTTGATATCAATTTTTCTACTAAAGACATACTACAAAAACTTCCTAATTGTCCTCTCTACAGAGCTGGAAGAATCCATGATAAGCCCACTAATAAGATATTAATAGATACTACTTGCACTAAGAACATGATCACAAAGGAGTTTCTAGTATTACATGAGCTATATCAAGATGATTATTTATAAACCGATAGCATGGATTAAGACACAAATTGGTTTTGTGTGTCGTATGATTGTATCAATCATACTCCCTTTACAAATAGGACCTAAAACTCTAGACATAACATTTTCAATTATTCCACAATCCAACCAATTTTGTTTGCCGCTAGGCCACCCTTGGCTTTGCTCAATGAAAGTGGTCCCATCAGTTGTTCATAAGTTTTGGAAGTTTCCACATGGCAATGAAATATTTACTATACACCATAGTGGATTTAATCCCCTATCCTCTAAAGGCATTTTTTCTTTAGAAGCCTTTTGGCCTAAACCCATGGAACCTATCACCCCTCGAAAGGACTTCTTTTTCATATCCTACCAAAAATTCAAAGCCAAGAAAATAATCAAATTGTCTCTCCGTGGCATGTCCCCATCCACTTTCACACCTCCTATCATAGATGAAATCATGCTTCAACCTGAGTCATACATTGAACAAACCATACAATCTCCTGAACAACCACCCTTAGACTCTTCCCTACAATTGTTCAAATGACCAAGGGAAAATGAAACAAATCTTGTCATACCTCCTGGAATTAAACAAGTGTATAAAGAAAAAGAGAAAGTGGTTGTTCTGTCTTCCTCAGTCTCTTATGTTCTTGCTTCTTCAAAAGTAGAAGAATGTATGTTGAATCAATCCACTCTTACACCTCAACAACTCTAAAAAAAAATTAAACAAAACCACGGTGCTAGGGGATGTCAGTGTCATTGTCGTCTCCTTGTTCGTAAAGTTGGCATAGAAGAAAATAAAGACAATCCATCTCCACCTTTGACAGAAGTAATAGATGACCATCTTCCTTCTCCTGACCCACCACATGATTGTCTAGTACAACCTTCCCCACAACCTGATCCAATCCATCAGCCAAACTTTTGATATATCCATCCTTGGAAATCACCCTTCGTCCTCCTGTTGTCATCAATCTTGATGATGATGATGACGATACAAAGATTGCCAAAATAGATGAAGAAATACACAATAATCTAAACTCTTTATTTTCATCTACAATGAGATTAAATGATAAATATTCTCCATCAAGTGAAAAACTAAGTACCACCCCTAATTAGACACTTGCAATTCTTCCTTTGGACAGTTAACTACCCTCGCATTACACTGAACATGATTGGGAGGTGTATGACATGTTAGATGGTTGACTAGAATTTTCCTAACTATCCTTTTTCTTTTATTTTTGTCTTATTTTTCTCCTTTTTGTTTACCCTTTTATGTGAGTATCGTGTTCCCCCATATCATGTGTTTGATGTTCCCTCTCTTTGTACACTTCTTCTAATCATTGTGAATTGTCCTTTCCTATTTTTATTTTGTGTTTTCTATTTGGGGATAATGCAAGGGATAGAGATGCCCTATGTCTCTTCCATATTGACCCAAAAGGTCCTTGTCTTTTTCTCTTTTTATGTCATTTGTTTTGTGTTTTCCATTTGGGGATGACGCAAAGAATAGAGATGCCCTATGTCTCTTCCATGTTGACCCAAAAGGTCCTTGTCTTTTTCTCTTTTTTTGTTTTGTGTTTTCCATTTGGGGATGATGCAAGGCATTGAGACTGAAATGTCTCCTTCATGTTGACCCAAAATATTTTTATCTTCTTTTTCCTTTTTCATTTTCATTTCTTTTTTGCTTGTGTTTTCCTTTTGGTGATGATGCAAGGAATCAAGACCACAATTTCTCTTCCATGTTGACCCAAAATGGACTTTTTTTTCTTTTTTTTTCACTCTCTTTGTGTCATTCTTCTAGTTCTATGTGCTTTTGGGAATGATGACAGTTCTGAACTCTTTCATAAAAACATTGCAGCAACGAACATACTAACCCCAAATCCATAGATCCCTTATGTGTTTGGTGTGCTTTCTTTTATGGGGGTAAACTCCCTTTCTTTGTTTTTCATTTTCCTCAACATGATGTAGCCTAGCTTCAAAACATATTACTTGGCATAGGGCTTTTTGATTTCGCTCTCATGTCTTGTTTACCTTTCACTTTTTCGTTCCTTCTCTACTTTAAATCAATTGTTCACATAATGATGTGTAGCAATTCCTTTAAAGTGGGGGACATACATTACCATAATTCATTTGCATTCTTGGCTCCTAGTGTAGCCTTGTCATTTATATGATGTGTTTTTTACTTTGTGGATGAAATTGGGTATGATGTCCTTGATAAATGTGATCTATCTTAGCATATTACATTCCTCTTGGTGGCTTGATGTGACGCATTACATCCCCTAAGTTGTGAATATTCTATTCTTTGATTGGTCCTCTCTTGGAGACATTAGGAAAAATGTTACCTATGTGATTGACCTTGCATAAACTTAACAATAATCCTTTGAACATCTTTTACATTTTACATTTTGTTACATTTTTCATTGTTTCCACCTTCCATAACACAACTTGCATGACTGTGGTACCATTTCTTTTTGTTCATGACTTTCTTCTGCTTTGTGGTACCTTGTTAATGTAATCACAAGGTATAGATTTAACATGGTTGAGCACAAAGCACACCTAGTCTCATGACTTTTCCCCATAGCCACCTTTGTTTTTGTGAGTGCACACCAAGTAGTGTATGTATCTTACCTTTTTGGGCTTTCTCACCCCATAAACAACTAGTTTCGTGGCCCCAGAGTGAGTGCATTTGGGATTTCTGACCTGATGAATCATCATGTGTTTTGTCACCCCAGAGTGAGTACACATTCTCTTTTAGCCTAGGGTACATGCAGGATCATGATGGGCCAAAAAGTGGCGATATGATGGGCTTTTGTAGGGTATGTGGCTAATGACGTTTTTTTACCCAAAATTAATGAAACGAAAAGGGTTTTTAAAGGAGATTCTCAGCTTTCCACCAATATAAATTATGCTTCACTCTGAATTTTATAAATAATTATTATTTATTTTCTATTTGAATTACAACTAAAGTCCTGATTGATAGGATGATTGAAAAAAATCTATAGATTTTAAATGATATCACATTTTTTGAATCAAAAGCATGTGTCACATTCTATGCTTCACATACTATATGATTAAATAAAAAATAAATGAATTTCATGAAGTTTTGACCAAGTTAAGGTGGTTAGACATACCAGTTTTTTTTAAAGTTGTAATAAAAAATTCATAATTAATTATTTACTTCGAAAAAAATTACAAAAAAATATGGTTCACATCGGGATATGAGTCCTCTACTTATATCTAAAATATTATAAAAATATATTATCATTTTCTTGTGGTTAGGGTGGTCAAATAGACACCTACTTATTTTTTCCCTGAAATTTAAGTACTACTGCATTGAAATTTCAAATTTTCACCAAATATATTTT
This sequence comes from Sequoia sempervirens, assembly GCA_007258455.2. Classification (NCBI taxonomy): domain Eukaryota; kingdom Viridiplantae; phylum Streptophyta; class Pinopsida; order Cupressales; family Cupressaceae; genus Sequoia; species Sequoia sempervirens. The sequence goes on along the minus strand of VDFB02346048.1, from coordinate 7,842 downwards.
TTTTAAAAACAAAACTTAGTAGTTTAGAAACTACATTCAATTTGCTACAAATTATATTCTTACATATTTTTCAAATATTATAGATAACTCATTCAAAATTTTACATCAAGTTGCCTAACTCTGATTTTTTTGAATTTTTGGCCACTTAAGGGCTTGTTTTTTTCCATGATGATCCTGCACATACCCCCTAAATCTAATCCACAACTAGTTGGATTGATGGTCAAAGCTTCATCTGATTATCAACACTTGTGTGTTCCTTTTTTTTTATGCTTAGTTTTCCATGGGATCTTCATCCTTGGGGATTGATCATTCCTCTCGATAGTTTTCATTCCATCTTGCCAAAGTAAGTATATTTGAACCCTCCTCTCGATGTTCATGGCTACTTTAGTGTGAGTTTGAAGTAGGTTCATCCTCTTACTATAGTGGGGGCTAAATGTGTTATAGAAAAATGGCCCCTTGTCATTTTCATGGCCTTTTAGGTCTTGTTTCATGGTATTTGATATATTTTTCTTTGATTTTATGTTGCAACATGGCCTGAACATGAATATTTAGGTACTAAAATTCAAAGAACGATGAATTTTGAAAGTTTTGTGAAGTGTTGTAAGACATTTCTACATTCTTCTAGACTCTATTCATTACAATTCACCTAAAAATCACCTTTTTATTCATCAATAAGTCCGATTTTGAAGTGTTGTAATGTCTTGTAACAAGATTTCATGATTTTCTAGGCACTTCACTATTTATCCCTTTCTTATGACTTATTTGACCTGTTTATGCCCTCATATGCTTTAATTAAGTGTATTTTTTAATATTATCCCAACAAACAACAATAAATACAACATATTTCCTAACACTTGTGTTTAGGTCCTAGGTGGGACCCATTTGCCATGGGTGGCAAATGAGTCCCCCTTGGCCCCAAATTTTATTTTTTTAAAATTTTCTTTTAAATTTTTTATTCAAAAACACTTAATGTCAACCTGTGATGAGGTATGAATGGTAAACTAAGGCACAAGTGTGTATAAATAGGAAATTTTCACCTCATTTTACATCTCACTCATTCAAGCATTCATTCACACATTTAAGCATTCAAGCATCTTACAACATGAATTCAAGCAATATTCAAGCACTTTGGAGAATCCATTGACACTACTTCAAAATTGCATTATCAAGGGTTTGGTAAGCTGATAGCATTGACATATTATTATCTTGTCATTCTCTTTCATTTCATTATTTAATTAAGGGTTTTATTACCAAAGTGGGGTTTGACCAAGGAAAACCCCTATTTGCTAACCCTAAATCATTTTTCCCTATTGCATGTGTGTTTGCAAACTTAGGTGTGCAGATTTGACAAGATTTTTAGTGTTGAAAAGTGGAGAACAAATTCAACTAGTTTTTTCAAGTCAACTTATTCTTATTTCAAGCTTGAATAAAGCTTTATGTCTGTTTCCTATAGAATTGACTTCGACAACCCAACATTCAGTGATTTCCAAATCTAGTGTTGCAGAGTTGTCTCTTGATTTTTCAAAATTTTGGGAGAGGACTAATTCACCACTAGTGGCAAATGAGTCCCACATTAGGACTAAAAATATGAGTTTTGTTGGATTCCAGATCCCAATAGACAAAAACTTGTTTTTGATAGTTTTTCACCAGGAGGACTAATTCAGCACCCTGGGCAAATGAGTGCCATTGTGAAAAATTAGTGATTTCAACCAGCATCCACAACATTCCAGATTCATCAGATATGGTCTAGGTGCATTGTTATTTTTCCTACTTCTTTCTGTTTTGCATCATTTCTTCATTTACTCCATTATTTGCATATCACATTGTGTTTTCAAATATAACCTGAATTTCACTTTTGCATTCATTTCAATTCATTTAAATCAGTCAATTATAATTAGTTTACTTCATTTAGTTTAGACAACATTACACAATACATAATTTGAATGAACCATTAGCATTTTTACTCCTATGTCTCTCCTTTTAGGTGAAAAACACTAGAAGAGTTGGAGAGTCTATAGGAACCAAAAATCAATGGTTCACTATGATGTTACTCTCTTCTAACATATCTGTCTTCCTCAAAGTCTGATCATCTTCACTTGATTCATTGATATGTTGTGATCCAAAATCAAGTGGTCTATATCTCAAACTTTGTCCCTCCATACATGTTCGTGTATACTTTTGTATTACATCAATTTCCTTGTCGTGACAAGATTCTTCAGAGAGGGAATCCCATTCATATTCATTGGAATCCATTTTAGAACTATCTCTCAATTCAAGTATTTTCTCAACAACCTATTTCTTGGTTTCTTCATTTTGATTCTTCTATGTATCCTAGCCCTGTTTTGTCCTTTGAATTCATTGTGATGGGCTATATTGGTTCTATGATTCCTTCTTTTATTTTACCCATAGGACCTTTTCCCTCATATACCTTCTTTCATAGGATCATCTTCCCTTTTCCATGTTGCTCTATTTGTACATGGGAGGTTGATGCTTGTATTTTTCTTTGTCCTTGTAAAACCAATTCAAAACATACTTGTCTTTTGTCTCATCCAGTAAGGTACCTCCCTTTACAAACTTGTCATCAAAGAGTGTGGTTTGTTGTGAGGATTTTTGTCTTGATGTGGATGGATGCCCATATGTCTTGGGGCAAGATAGCAGTTGTGAAAGACATAAAGATTGCTCAAATGAATATTCCCCTAGGCCTTTGTCTATCAACTAAATCTTTTCAACCTATTTTGATAAGGCATTGAATTTACTTCCATGATTTGATGGAGTAGAATCACTGATACATTTTTCTTTTGACTGAACTTTTTCCTTAGGATAATTTGATGAAGAGATGATTTGACCTTCCTTGTTTGATGAACTAGGAATGATCGCTTCCTTGTTATGTGGTACAAATTTTTCTTGGAATGATTTAAGGGTGTTGCAATATTTGGGGTTGTTGGAATCTACTGAGATAGTGATTTCTTGTCCATTATAGGGAAATTTTAAACATTGGTGATATGTAGATGGTACCACTTGCATCTCATGAATCCAAAGATGTCCCAAAAGGATATTGTAGGTCAACTCTTTGTCCAATACTTGGAAGATTATTTCTTTCACAACTGGTCCTACTTGAATTTGTAGCACAATTACTCCTTGGGAAGATCTCTCTTCATCATCATAGGCTTTGATTGTGATTTTTCTTCTAGAATCAATAGCATTTTCTAAATATTCAAGTGCATAGACAAGTTTTAGAGTATAGATATTTAGGATAGCTCCACGATCTATCATAACACAATCGACCTAGTATTTGTGAATTAAAACCTCAATGTGAATGGAAGTGTTGTGTGGATGGGTGAGTTCAATACATCATCATGATCTGAAAAGGATAGGTAATGTGGTATGGTCAAGTGTCCCACCATAGCTTGGAATTGGAAAAATTTTAGATTTTTTTGTACTGTGGTGTCTATGAGAGCTTGTTCTAGGATCTCCTTGTGAGCTGGTGAAATCTTGAAATCTTGAGGAGTTCCAATATGGATATTTGGGCTATTATTTTTTGGAATTTTTCTACTATGTCATATTGAGTTGTAGGGTATGTGTAGGATCATGATGGGCCAAAAAGTGGTCATATGATGGGTATGTGTAGGGTATGTGGCTGATGACTTTTTTCTTCCCCAAAATTAATGAAATGAAAAGGGTTTTTAAAGGAGATTCTAATCTTTCCACCAATATAAATTATGCTTTACTTTGAATTTAATAAATAATTATAATTCATTTTCTATTTGAATTATGACTAAAGACCTGATTAATAGGTTGATTGAAAAACATCTATAGCTTTCAAATGGTATCACATTTTTTGAATCCGAAACATGCATCACATTCTATGCTTTACATACTATAGGATTAAAAAAAATATATTGAATTTCATGAATTTTTTGACAAAGTTAAGTGGTTAGACATACGAGTTATTGTATTTTTAAAAGTTGTAATAAAAATTATTAATTAATTATTTACTTGGAAAAAGTTACAAAAAAATATGCATCACATTTAGACATGAGTCCTCTACTTATATCTAAAATCTTATAAAAAATATTATCATTTTATTGTGGTTAGGGTGGTTAGACGAGACACCTACTTATTTTTTCCCTGAAATTTAAGTACCTACTACATTGAAATTTCAAATTTTCACCAAATAGATTTTTAAAATAAACCTAGTAGTTTAGAAAATACATTCAATTTTCTGATTCTATTCTTACATATTTTTGAAATAATATAGATAACTTATTCAATTTTTTACGTCCAGTTGCCTAACTCTAATTTTTCTAAAGATTTTCCCACTTAAGGGCCTATTTTCTCCATGATGATATTGCACATACCCTGCAAGGACAGTAGGTGTTTTTGATGTGGAGGAAGCATCTCCCTTCAATATTACTTTATGTTTCCCTCTTGTGATTGCGTTGACTGGTTAGTTGTCTTTTTTTCTCTGATTTTAATGACACTTACTTGATTATCACTTGCTGCAACATTTATGATTAGATTTAGTGGTACAATGTCATTAATCTGGTGTGATTTGGTGTTAATGTCATGAGAATGAGTTTCAGTTGTAACAATTTTTCTTTGTCCCTCAATTTTGATATCGTTTTTTTGGTTCTCAACTATGTTGACATAATGAATGTTATAATCATAAACATAATTCACATGTTTTCCTTTCTTGTTTGATGAAGAAGACTCCCCTATTTCATAATTTGGTAAGGGATTCTTGAATGCTCCATGATCATTTTTTATTTGGGGTCCTTCTAAAAATATGGTCTTGTTATCAATCAAGTCTTGTATCAAATGTTCCAATTGCATCTAGTCATTTGTCTTGTGGCCTTTATTTCAGTGAAAATCATAGAAGTGTGCATCATTCCATCAAGAGGGTTTAACTTGTGGTTCTGAATTTCTTACCTATGGTAATGTTATGAACTTGGTTGCAAGGAGTTCCTTTAATTCTGATTCTAATGATTTTCCCAAAGGTGTGAATCTTCTTTGATTTTAGGATTGTTATTTTGATTGACATTTTAGTTGTTGTTTTGATTGTTGGTTGGATTGTTGTTTTGATGGGTCTTGATGGAAATTTTTGTCAAGTTAAATACTAGTTTTGCATTTTTTGTTTCAGTTGAAGTGTCATTGTTACCAACATTCTTCTTTTGTTGTCAAAACTTTGGTTTATCACTGTTGTTGTAATTGTCGAAGGAGCTTGGCGAGTTGTTTTCATTGTAAATTTTTATGACTCCTCTCTTGAAAAAATCTTCTTAGATTTTAATTCCATTCTCAATCATTTTCTCAAATGCAGGTGGACATTGTAATTCCAATCTATAACTCATTTCATTATTTAGATTGTCAATAAAAATTTCCATCTTTTCATTTTCTGGTATGGGATGAGAATATCTTGCAAACAACCTCCTCCATCTTTGCAAAAATGTGAGGAATGATTCAACCTTCTTTTTTTTGTCATTATAAAGGTATTTCATTGTTCTCTCATGTTGGATGTTATAGGAGTATTGGGTGATGAATTTGTTGACAAACTCTTCAAAGGTTCTAATTGGTGGTGCAAGTTTGGAGAACCATTCAAGGAATTGTCCACCTAGGCTTCATGGAAGAAATCTCATCAAGTAAGTTTCTTCATATGTAAATTCAAGACTCATGGTTATAAATTTCCTCACATGATCTATTGGATCTAGTTTACTATTGTATTTATCATACTTTGGGAATTCACAATGTTTGGGAAAAGGAATCATGTTAACATTTTGATCAAAAGGATATGGAAAAATGTCTTGTAGAAAGTATCATTTTGAGGTTCCCCTTTGCATGTCAAGAATCTTTTTTTGGAGGTTTTTGATTTAATGAGTTAAGGAAACAACTTGTTCTGAATCATTTTTAGGATTTTTTAGAGGTTGTTTCAATTGATTTACATCAAAGTCAATAGTAAATTTGACACCTTGTTTAGCAAGAATTAGGAGGTATTTTTCCCCATCCCTTTCAAAAATATTTTCTAGAACTTATGAAAATTTGGATCTTCTTCAACATGTTGGATGTCTTACTCAGTTATTTCTTCACTTTCAATGTTGTGGCTTCCATTGAGGGGAATTTCTTTAGGTTCAGCCATGGTGATTTGAGGTTCAATGTTTTAAGTTTCAAGTTCTTTTTCCTTGAGTTTTTTCTTTTGTAATCTTATTTCAATGGGAATACAAGTGTTACACTTTGACTAAACTTTGATCTTTGTTTGGAGGAGTGCCAAGGATGAAAACTAAGTCAAATAGAATGACAAATTATATTGATAAGACTAAGTTTGATCTGATTATATAGCTTTGTTTCATGATGAAAGGATGACAGATCTTGATGATGAAACTTAGCTTAATAATCAAAGGTGATAATAGGTTTGATGATTTAGGAACTTTAATGTGTCAGATCTTGGTTTAGTTGGAAGAATTCCACTTGAAAATGTTAGTTTCAACAAGTTTTAGACTCTGGTGTACCTGAGGAATGATTATGGGCTGAAAAAGATTTTGAATTCTAGTTCAAACTATGAAACAGGGGATGAATTTAACTCTCAAGTTTTACATTTACTAGATGAGCTAAAACAATGCATGTATGCACTAAAATACTGCACAAACATTCTAAAACAGAGAATGGATGCACCAAAAGACTACTCAAATGCACTAAAAACCTATCTGAATGCATTAAAACATTAAATGTATACACTGGAAGACTACTCAAATGTGCTATAAAATTGCCTAAATGCACTAAAAAATTAAATGGATGTGCTAGAAGACTACTTAGATGCACTATAAAATTTCTGGAATGTGATAAAACAATAAATGTATGTGCTAAAAGCTAGACTCAATGCACTGAAGGATGACATAGATAGATTGGAGAATAGACTAGATGAGCTAGAAAAGGCCAATGGTGTGCCAAAAAAGAGTATGTATGCACTATAAAAATATAGTGATACACTGGATAACATGATGGATGCACCAGAACAGCGACTGAATGTGCTAAAATGGAATTTTTTTAGTTTTTTTAACAGTCTGTTTTGTGGTTTTTCTTTGAATCTAAGTGTTTCTAAGGTGTAATCTGATGACCAATGGATTTTTCTTGGTTTCCACTTTGCAAATTGTGGGAATTAAGCATTTAAATGGATGATTTTCTTGATTTATAACTTGAAACATGGGGGCAAGTTAATTGTTTCCACCTAGGAACTAAACATTGAGTGTGTATTCAAGAATCTAGTATGATTCCTTCAATTTCCATAGATATAACACAAGAGAATACAAATCAAGCACTTTTCTATTCTCATGGGTCACTTAAAATATTATAGCCCACATCTTAGAACCATGTTAGCTCACATAACCCTATCACCCCCTAGAGGGTGCCCATTTTTTTTCCTTTCATAGGTCTTAACCAAAGTTGAATCCTCTACTTTTGGCTAGTAATCCTTAATGGTTATATGGTTAGTATCTTGGGAACATATTCTTCCCTCCCATTGCTTTGTGATATAGAAAGTGTTTAGAAACTGACTCGGTTGGCTTCTACACTATGGTTCATAATAAGGGTTTTTGTTCAATGAGGAAAATGATAAACTCCCCCATGAGACCTCCCAACCTTAGAAAAAAGGCTTTGGGGATGGTTATCAATGCGCACTATCATCAAATTGTGGACTTTCCCTGAATTCACTTTTGATTATACTAGGTTGGAAAACTTGGCTTTAGTTGTTCCCACTTAGGTTGTTCCCATAGGGTGAGTACTTTTTCCCACTACATTAGGCCTTCTAAAGGTGTTAAAAAAACATAAAATAGTGAGTCTGACATTTTGGCCACC
>VDFB02346047.1:27500-37391 GCA_007258455.2 Sequoia sempervirens | reverse complement strand
GCATTCAAATGATGCAGAAAGGGGAGAAGCCCTAGTCGTTAGAAGAGCCCTGGTGACTGAAGAGAAGGAGCCAGAACAAAGGAAGAATCTATCCTGCACAAGGTGTAAGTGTGAAGAAAAATGTTGTGAGGTCATTATTGACAATGGGAGCACTGATAATTTGGTGTCAAAAGAGATGGTTACGAAGTTGAAGCTGAAAAGGGAAAGACATCCACATCCATATCAGATTCCCTGGTTGCAGAAAGACCACAAATTTCTGGTCAATGAGCAGTGCCTGGTGAAGTTCAAGATCAAAAGCTATCGTGATGAGGTAGTTTGTGATATCATCCCCATGGATGCATGTCACATGTTGTTGGGGAGGCCATGGCAGTTTCATAGGCATGCTGTACATGATGGCCAAGCAAACACTTATTCCCTAACAAAGGATGGAGTCCGTCATAAGTTGAAACCCTTGAAGAAGGACGAAGAAAAGGTATGCAGTAGTGAAAGAATTTGTTTTATTGATGGAAATAAATTTTTAGAAGGCATGAAGCATGACCATATGTGTTATGCATTGATTCCAAGAATGGACAAGGAAGATAGTGAGAAGGTGCCAATAGAAGTTTCTAGACTATTAGATGAGTTTTAGGAGATTATTTCTGATAACGTACCTGAGGGTTTACCACCGATGAGGAAGACCAAATATGAATTGACAGTCACTGGAGCTGGAGTTTTCCAAATAAAGGCAGCTCATAGAATTGACTCCTACTTGAGAGAAAATACGAGGAGTTAGACGAGACAAGTTCAAGATTTATTGAAAGGTTTGATTCAAAGAGTCTAAGCCCGTATGCGATTACTTGCATTGCTATTAGCACACCAAGAAAAGTCAGGGAGTGGAGAGATGTGTATAGACTCGGAGCTATAAATACATGAATAACAATCAAAGTACACATTTCCACTTCCAAGGATGGATGGCTGATGGACTTTTGGAGTGGAGCAAGGTACGCCATGAAGATTACGATCACGAAGAGCATATATCCACTAGATCGAGGATGCAAAAGAATTTGATGAATGGGAACTACCTTCAAGACCAAGGAGGGCTATATGAGTGGATTAGTCATGCCTTTTTGAGATAACCATTACACTTTATGAGCACATTCACATGCAGCATGAATAGAGATGAAAGAGGATTTTTCTAGGGAATTTTATCATTGTGTAGTTAGATGATATTTTAATATTCAGTAAGTCCCTAGGTGAGCATTTGATGCATATTCGTAGAGTCTTTGAAAAGTTGTGAGAAGAGAAATTGTTGATTAATTTGAAGAAGTGTAGTTTTGTGAAGAAAGAGTTAGTGTATTTGGGGTTTTACGGCTGGCATGGAGTCTCAAGATGGACCAGTGCCAGAGGCTATTCTAAGAATGGCCTACCCGGCACTCTTGGGAGTAGAGATCTTTGATGGATTTAGCCGGTTTTTACAAAGAAGTTCATTCATGAAAACTTCAAGTAGTATTTGTGCACCACAGTGAAACAATGAGAGGAATGACCGGTTCAAGTCAGCCGCAGGCCGGTGAAAGAGTTTTGGTTATTGCAAGCCCGAGAGGTAGCTGAGCAACTGGTTTTAGCCCTCAGTTGTTCAATAAGGTGTTTAGTGGATTGCCAATGCGATGGTTATGCCAAGCTAGGAAGCTGATGATAGGAAACCAACCAAGAAGATGCAAGCTCATTGCCTATTTTAGTGAAAAGTTAAATGATGCAAAGAGAAAGTACTCTGTGTATGATCAAGAATTTTATGCAATAGTTCAAGCATTAAAGAAATGGAGACATTATATGTTGCCAAAGGAATTTGTTTTGTTTACCGATCATCAAGCATTACAGTATCTGAGTAGTCAGGGAAAGTTAAATCAGAGGCATATGAAATGGGTAGAATTTATGCAGAGTTATACCTTTGTTTTAAAGCATAGGAGTGGCAATTCAAATAGGGCTGCAGATGCCTTAAGTAGGAGGCAAACATTGTTGACAGAGATGCAAATTGAAATGTTTGGGTTCAATTAACTCAAGACACTGTATCCTGAAGATCTTGATTTTGTGAAAGCTTGGAAAGCTTGCAAGAAGCCTTTTACAATTGATAGGATGAAGTGGCTGGATTTCATAATCTAGGATGGTATGTTGTTTAAGAGAATCCAATTGTGTATTCTAAGGAGTTCCATGAGGGAGAACCTAATAAAGGAGAAGCACAGTGGAGGAATGGCAGGACATTTTTGTCAGGATAAGACTAGTGCCATTATCAGTGAGCATTATTATTGGCCTCAATTATCACAAGATGTGAAGAAGTTTGTGCAGAGTTGTAGGGTATGTCAGATGGCTAAAGGAGTGAGCCAAAATACTGGGTTGTATCAGCCCTTACCTGTACCAGAGACGCCATGGGAGGATATAAGTATGGACTTTTGTTCTTGGTTTTCCAAGGACATAGAGGGAATGATTCAGTAGTTGTGGTAGTTGATAGGTTTACAAAGATGGCACATTTCATCCCATGCTAGAAGACCCATGAGGACCTTGTGGAAAAAGTTGAAGACAGAGTTGAAGTTCAGTTCTACACACCATCCACAAACTGATGGGCAGACTGAGGTTGTGAATAGAAGTCTGGGTAACCTACTGAGATGCTTGGTAGATGATAAACCCAAGGGATGGGACTTGATCTTGCCCTAGGCAGAATTTTCTTAAAACAATTATGTCAATAGAAGCACTGGGAGATCACCATTCTAGATTGTGTATGGAGGCAGTCCCAGGACTGCTCCAGAATTGAGGAAGATGGTCCAAGAGAATAAGACAAGTGCTAAAGCCGAAGACTTTGCAGAGCACATCAAGAATATACATGAGAATGTCAGAGAACATATTAACAAGATGAATATGCAGTATAAGGCTAAGGCAGATCAGAAGAGGAGATATAAGGAGTTTTAGATTGGTGATGAAGTGATGGTCCACTTGAGGAAATAAAGGTTTCCAGGGAGAACCTATAACAAAATGAAGATGAAAAAGTTTTGTCCCTGTAAAATTGTGAAGAGGCATGAATCAGGGAATGCATATGAGGTAGAGTTGCTAGATGGAGTCAACATTTCCCCTATGTTAAATATTTCAGCTTTGATAAAGTATCATGAAGGTGGCACAGAGGAAGTACCAACAATAGAACAGTGTGGCATTCCAGCACCTACTTCAGAGAAGGAGCAGATTCAAGAAATCCTGGATAGCCGTGTGGGAAGGAGTACCATAAACAAGCAATATGAAGAATATTTGGTGAAGTGGAGAGGAATGCCTATGGAAGATTCATCCTAGCCGTCTAAGGTAGAGGTTGACCATTTGGGTTTTCCTCAATCATCTGAGACGCGATGGGGTCACTTCTCAAATTACCCTGGGTGTCTGATGTAGGAGCATCCAGTGGTGTGAGGGCAATCTTCCATCACCCAAAAAGATGATTTCCATTTTTGTTCCTGATGTTTTCTTTTTGTAGATGTTTTTGCATTTTTTGATACCCTTTTCGTCAAATAAGGGTTTCCAACTTTCAGAACTACTTTTTTGCTTTTTCTACTCAACTGCTATTTTTAGCAGGTTTGAATTTGAAGTCGTGGGAAGACAAAAATTTATGGGAAGGTTCAGGATGGAAAAATACACTGTCTGGTGAAAGAATCAGGTCAAGATCATTCATGATTTGAAAGTTATTCGAGTTCCAGTTTCCATTTTTTGCCCTGAAAAACCTTCCAAGCTTAGTTTGAGGCAATAAACGATCCTAGATTGGCCCAAAAATTTGTGGATAAACCAAAGTAGATGTTGTAGGCCCTACTTTGTGGAAAATTATCTTCTTGAGAGCATTCAAAAAAGGTATTATCATTGAAGATCCAACAGTCGGATTAAAAGTTATGGCTTCTGGAAGTTGGTACATATTTTAGAAATGTGCTAATTTTTACTGTGCATTTAAACTTGAATTTTAAATTGTAATTTTGGCGCCAAACTGCCAAAACTCATATCTTGAATGTTGTTTTTGGTTCCAAACCGAAAAGGGTCTATTTATTGGCTAGTTTCTAATTTTTGGGTAACTTTTTGGGGAAGAAGTTCGCATGCTGTGAAAGGGGGAATTTGGGTAATTTTTGTAAGTCTATAATTGCATGTATCTCAGATCTTGAGGATTTGAGATCCTCTGCATGTAAGAGTTCAATATTTTTGAATAAAATATTATTCTGTGAGTGTTATTTTGTGTCTCGGGTTTGCTCCCTTGTACGTTATGTGTTGGTATTAATTGTTGTTGGGTTTCCCTTTCAAAAAAATTAATTTATTAGGCTTGTATGTGTAAAATAGGGCTTGTTAAAGCATAAGTAAGTCCATTTTAATTAAGAGGCCCAAACAAAATGTGAAAATATAAAGGAGTACATTTTTCTACACTATAAAGCCTAATTGATATAATCAAGAGATGGTAAAATATTTTAGTAGAATGTAAAATGTAACCTTGACTATATAGGCAAGGTAGTGAAGTTGGAAAAGTTGAGTACAATGACCAACTACCCTTCCAATTATGGAACACTTGTTAACTCACATGAAAAGTGTTCTTGTGAGTATCAAGTGACCATGTAAGAGGTGTCTCACAAAGTGAGGAAACATGTCTCAACCACATGAGGTGAGACAAAATTCTAAATAGCCTAAGTAAACTTAATAAAATATTATAGGTCAAAGTAAAATTTGATTACAACTAACTAGTTATCTAATGACACTATTTACACTAACACTAGTCAATGAGCCTTAGAATTTTTTATTGGAAAAAAGTAGTGGAGATAGTATTATGCATCTTTAATCAATAAAATTAGTGCAAAACATCACTCTAAAAGAATATTCAAGTTATCATAATATTTATTTGGCTCATTTAAATGTGTTTGATTGTCAATTATATATATTATAGTTTAGAAGAAAATTTTTGATTAAAAATATCAAATTTGTATCTTGTTGGATATTCTAATGTTGCTAAATGATATAAATTTTGTAATCCTATCACAAAGAAATTGATTGTTATACAAGATGTGGTTCTAGATGAAGGTTTGTGGTAGTGGCAAGAAAGTGTATAATAAAAGTATTAATAATTATGGTTCCATAGAAATGGTTTAATGTTCCTCCTCTGCCTAGACTTAAGTGCACTTTCAATCTATAGTAGTAGTGCAAATTCAACTTTTCCAAGCTTAAGTTCATTGATTTCTCTTGATAACACAAATCCAAGTTTTCTTATTCCTCGAAGCATTCTTCATCCAATCCCAGTGCAAGTTTAGTATCAAGTCCAAGTTCTTGAGGAAAGTTAATAATCTTAATTGAAATTTATGAGAGAAGTATTAATGTGAACAAAGCTATTAATTTTACTTTACTTAATCATGCTAATGTTTAACCATATGTGTATGAAGAAGAATGAGAATGTAACTAGAAAATATAGTTTGATGTTATGAATGAAGAAATGAATCCAATTATCAAAAATATTGTATAAAAATTAGTTCATCTTTCAAAAGGTAAACATGGGTTGATGTCAAATATATTTGTAAGGTAAAATATCATGTTGATAGTCCATGAAATTACACAATATAAGATTAGTTTCCGAGAGATTTGCACAAACACCTAGTGAAAATTGAGATTTGCACAAACACTTCGTGAAAGTTATTTAGAAACCTTCACTTCAGCTACATAATTTGATACCATAAATATTATCTTGTCAATTATTGCACAATGCAAGTGGATTGCATGTCAAATAGTATGAAATCGACACTTTTTAATGGTTAAATAGGTGCGAAGGTCTATGTGGAGCAACCAACAGCCTATGAAACTCTAGGTTAAGAAATTAGTTTACAAGTCGAAAAAAATCTTTAAGTTGAAGTAGGCCCCTCATGCTTGGTATGCAAGGATTGGTAGATGTTTATAAAATTAGGGATTCAACAAAAGTTATTTAAATACAACCATGTATGACAAACATGTTGATAGGGAAATTATTCTTGTTTATCTTTATGTTGATGATCTTATTTATATAAGTAATAGTAAAATTCTAATAGAAAAAAAAATTTAAAAAATGAAATATAAATTTGAAATGTCATATCTAGGACCAATGCATTTCTTTATTGATGTGGAAGTGCAATAGCAATCAAAATATATATTCATTTCTCAAATGCAACGTGTAGTAGATTTATTAGAGGAGTTTAGAATAAAGACATGAATAATAGTTTCAACTCATTTAGCATTTGGTGAGAAATTGGTTATGAAATATGCAAGTTCCAAGATAAATGTTATTTTATATAAAAACTTGGTTGGGAGCCTCATGTATCTCACAATAACTAGATCCAATATAATGTATGTAATGACTTTAATCTTTTAGTGCATGCAAGATCTACATGAGTCTCATTAGCATGCTTCAAAAAATAGTATTAGATTATATAGGTGCTACACTAATTTTGGAATAAATTAATTTTAATAAAAAATGTCAAGTGGGGGGTTTTATCATTTACATCTAGAATTGTATCTTGGAGTAGTAAGAACAGAGAAAATATTGGCTATCTCATTATGTTAAGTACTATATATTGCTACCACATCCACAGTTGTCAAGCCATATTGATTAGAAAGATCATTCAAGATGTATACTTGTTCCAAGAGCATACAATAATAGCACAATTGCAATAAGAAAAAAATCCTATATTCATACTATATTGAAACACATAAAAAATCTAATATTATTTTATTTAATATTTAATTTAAAATGAACAAATAGAATTGAAGTTTTACCGTATATCTAAACAAATTGCTAATATCTTCACCAAAACTTTTCTCAATAATATTTTACAAACCAGGCAAACAATCACACTACTGATTATCAAAGAAGAAAAATTAGAACGTTTATTATTGAAGAGCAGTAACTGGTAGCTTTTCTCTTTTTAATTAGCTTGTTTTTTATTTACCTAATTTGTTTTCAAGAGTTCATTTAATTTCTGTTCGACTGCAGCAAATAATATTTGTCATGTAAAAGCTCCTTTTAAAGATAAAAGGCTCTTTTAAACCTTGCTGCTACTGTAGAGAGATAAAGAGGGCTATTTATTTTGTTGAAGTCTGTCAATAAATACTGTTATTTATATATATCTTTTTCTGCAACTGTGATTTTCAAATTTCTGATTTATATTTGAATCAAGAGTGAAAATATATATATAGATATCTATATAATTAAAAAAAAAATTCTATAAAATGAACTGAGCAATTATATCTCGCCTAGAGGTAACTTTCTGATCCTTGTCCAGCATACAAAATCAAGTCTTAAATTCTCACTAGCAATATGGGCTACTTTTTCATTCTTGCTATTCTCAGATGATCCCTAACGGATCTGGGTATGTTTGGTATCTTCCTTATCCGATAATGTGGAGGCTGGTTAACATTCTCCACTCCATCTTCATCTACACAAATATCATTTTAATCCAATAAATTGTTTCATTTGCTAGTTCGGTCTCTATATAATGACCTAAAAAAGAGAATTTAGAATCATAGCCGTTTAAAGAGTAGGAGATCTCATAACTCTGATACAGTAAAAGCACAAACCCGAGCAAGAGAAAGACATCTATTGGGGGGTACAGTAGCCAAACCAAAAGAAATAACAGACATTTTATAAACAGAAGGATGATATACCTGCGTTGTGATTCTTAACCTGACTATCCTGGCTGCAAAAAGAAACAGTCATCAATTAATACACAACTACGCATTGATTTTCGAATAAAACCCTAATTCTATAAAGTATCACCCTTTACTTTTGTCTAAGATCAGAGAAGCAGAACACAAAAATGTACACAGAGATTATTTGATTTAACTAAGCATGAAATATACTTTAACCTGCCACCGATCACTCTCTCTGGATTTGCCAAATCTGATATCTCTTCAATTCGAGGCCCTTGCATTTGGTTGGAATGCCCTTCACCTTCTGAATGCACTTTCGTTGAATTAAGAGAAGCTGTTGATGGGAAAGGAGACTCTGGGTTTGCCAAATCTGATACCTCTTCAATTGGAGGCCCTTGCATTTGGTTGGAATGCCCTTCGCCTTCTGAATGCACTTTCACTGCATTCAGAGAAGCTGTTGATTGGAGAGGAGATTCCTCTTCCTGTGACCAGTCATGAAGGCCCGGAGCCCTACAAGGCTTTGTCTTTTTTCTCATGACTAGGTTTTGCGCATAAACCTCTTCCTGTGACTGCGTTGTGTTTCTACCTGTATAAAAATTGTCACGAATTTAAATCTACCAGATCCTAAATGGCGTCGTTCTTCTAAGCATTAAAAAGAATATGATAAGACTAGCTCTCACGGGTAGATAGGATGGTCGTAGATTGGTTTCTACTGGATTTACTTCAATATGAATGAACCACCGTAGTGCCTGCTAATAATTTCCATTGATTTATTTAAAAATAAACAGTTTTGAAGGAGAGCTGATGGTGAGAACAGAACCCGAGGAAATATTATTGGCCCAACAAATTATAAGAAATTTTAAATCCCTGCCGAAGCCACATTCTTATCTCGCACCTTTGAAAACGTACTGCAGGTGATGATTACTAGGTGATGATTATTTATTATATTTTATTTATTTGTAGTCTTATTCATTTGAAAATAATATCTTCTATAAGATTTGAGTGATAAAGCATTTATAAAAGCACCATAATGAAATCATTAGAGTATTTATTATAGCACATCACCTAGCATCTATTAGGAATCGAACTTAGAAGAATATGAATCTTGCATCAAATCATTCTCACAACTACCAAGATCACTTCTCCTTTATAGATTAATTGAATTTTTAATTCAATAATAGAAAACAAAAATTATAAATATTGTAAAATAGATATTTGACATCTAAACAAAAAAAAAAATCATGAAAATCAAAATCAAAAACCACATTTTTATTTTATTTTATTTACACATTTAAATTCTACATTAATTTATAATTATAATTATCATTAAATAACCTTTATTACATAATTAATATGAAAACAGATATTTAATATATTACCTATATAAAAATATATTGTACCATATTAAAAAATTATATACATTTATTTATTTGACTAAATATTTTATATATTAACCCTTCCAATAATTTTAAAATTTAGTAAACTAAAAGGTAATTTTAGTAGACTTAAAAGAGGGGAGAAATTGGAAGGATGGTGAATGTTGTTGGATTGATTATTAATAAAATATATTATAAAATATGTTTGTGATTGGAGATTACATTTGATTTTTGGGAAAGGTAACAGAATTTCAAAATCATCAATAATATCTTTCAAAATCAAGTGAAATTTATTGGTGGTGTTTTATTGCATTCCAGAAGAAATTTGTAACTGTTGGTTAAATGGTGGCATTGGTTTTTTGGTCTGATGAAGGATGTTGTGCCATGCTCCAAAGCTCCTAGTTTGGAATACATAGGGGGATTACTGGAAAAGGTTGCAGTATTTGGCGTTACACCTGCCGATTACATTTGCTTGAAAGTTCCTAAGCCGCTCCAAATATTCCATTTTGTGCATATCGTGCAATCTGGTCTATGCTTTTTGCATTTTGCTGATAAATGTTGGAATCCATCTTTACACCTGCATATTGCATTTTCTTGAAAGTTTCTAAAGCCTTTTCAACAATTCCATTTTGTGCTATCCCACAATCTTGGCATTCCATGAGATCACACCTCTTTGAAAACAACTCACATGCCTTGAATATATGCACACATTATACCAAAACTCCGTTTTTGGCGCAGGCAATGAGGATGCTGGTAAAGGTTGCAGAAATTGGCTTTACACCCGCCAATTGCTTTTGCTTGGAAATTTCTAAAGACAGTAAACAAATACATTTTGTGCTTACCCTGCAATTTTTGCATTTCATGAGATCAC